>WNWK01018222.1:0-40480 GCA_009830355.1 Cherax destructor | reverse complement strand
TTTTCCCATGGCACAGTTCTCTGGGAGTTTGAAAGGGTTTTTTTAAAAATTTGCAGCATATGTAGGGGACCTGTACACAACACACTTTTACTTTGAAAAAGCTTTTGACCCCTTCGTCTACATATATTAAATGTTCTGGCACAAAAAGTGAATGGGCCCAGTATCAGAATAATTAGACAGAATCGCTAATAAAGCCCAACCCTTTCCCCCGTAAATTTCTGGCACCAACTTTCTCTGCCCACTATGCGACCGAAAACGTCTTTTGATAAATTCCAGGGGGAATTACCATAGACCCTGGTTGTCTTCAAGCCAGGCTGGACAGATACCTTAAGTCAGTCCCGGGGGCCTGTGGTTTGTACGTTGGACTACGTGCGGTCAGCAGAAACAGCCTCTTTGATCAGGCCCTGACCCACCGAACCTGGTCATGGACGGGGGGCGGATCCCCGGAATTTCCCCCAGTATTGGCAAAAAGTTTCATACTCTTCATATCATACCATCAGAAAAGGAAAATGATCAGAAATTTTTTTCTTAGACATGAAAACGATCGGACCAAAGAAAGAGTCAAAAAAAGGGGGAAGCAGTGGGACATAAAAAGGCATCACCCCATCGGGGCCCGAATAAACAATCATATGCCGGGAAAAAACCAGGGTATGTACCCCCGGGGGCCATACCAGGTATACACCATCAGTGGACCGAAACAAAAAGCAAAAAAAAACATCCCAAATGGAAATTCCGCTTCATATTTGCAAATATTCGGGTCTAAAATCAAATAAAATCGACAAAGTTAGTTATGTCAGTGGGCTATCAGAAGCGAATGCCATGTTTGGAGCATTTACGAAACACATAAAAGGGGACGTTTTGGACGGAGAGATTAAGATAAAAAACTATAACATGTATAGATGTGATGAATTAAAAGGGTGGGGAGGGTAGGACTCTATGAAAAAGATACTCTCTGTTGCACAAAATGTTGAACGCACGAATGATATAGTAGAAATCCTCGGCATTAAAGTTGAAAATAGGAATTTGGAATTTCCTAAAAAAACCCAAATCAGCAACTGCTGAGGATTCGATCAGTTAAAAAAATAAATAGCTATCTGGATGGGTGAAAACCCCCACACCAAATATTTCACCCCTTTGGGAGATTTTAATCTCCCTTTAAAAATTAAAGATGGCGCAACATAATGTTATACCAGAAAATTTTGGAAGCACCCTGGCTCAACAGGCACATACCGGGGAACTAATGAGGCTTTGTGAAAAGTACTCATTGAATCAACATAATTGATCCCAATAAAAATTTAAAAATACCCTGGATTTGATATTCACAAACAACGAGAAATTAATCAGAGACATAACAGTTACAAAAACAATATACTCTGATCATTACATCATAGAAGTTCAAACGAGTATTAACTCAGGGTTAGGGAACTGCGGCACTAATGTTAGAGACGGCATGTTCAGTAAGTTTAATTTGAATAACCATAGAATTGACTGGGAAAGAATATACCAAGAGTTATCAGACATATCCAGGTAATCAGATAAGAACGCCCTAAATCCCCAACAGTGCCTAGAGAAGCTGAATACAGAAGCATACAAGTTGTATGAAGCACGTACCATTGAGGAAACCCAGAAGATCAGATATAGAGAGAGCGTAGGAGATGGTACAGAAGAAGATCAGATATAGAGAAAGAGCGTAGGAGATGGTACAGAAGAAGATCAGATATAGAGAGCGTAGGAGATGGTACAGAAGAAGAAAACGGGTTACTGAATTGCTTAAAAAGATAGTCTTAGCCGAGAGATCACTGAATTAGAGCAGAAACTTAAGATGTCATACCTGACAGAAGAAGTACAAAGGAACAAAAAGCCATACAGGATATTGCAAGAAACCCAAAATATTTTTATTCCTATGCAAAATCCAAGCTAAGAACTACCTGTATAATTGGACCATTATTGAGAGGAGATTCATATACTGACGATGAATAGGAAATGAGTGAAATCCTAAAAGAACAGTATGAGTCGGTGTTCAGCAACCCACTAAATGACAGCAAGGTGGAAAATGCAGAAATATTTTTCACTCCATCAGAAGGTCGCGCAGACCAACTAAATGACGTTAGTACAAATCCCATAGATTTCGAAAAGAAATGGACAACATGCCCACTCACTCAGCACCTGGACCAGATTCATGGAATGTTCTATTTATAAAGAAGTGCAAAGTACCACTAGCATGAGCCCTCAGTATTCTTTGGAGAAAGAGCTTAGATCTAGGTGAAATACATAGCTCCTTTGCATAAGGGAGGTAGTAGAGCACTAGCTAAAATTACAGACCTGTAGCCCTAACTTCTCACATCATAAAATCTTCGAAAGAGTCATGAGACGACAGAATACAGCATAACCTGAACCAGCATGGTTGTAGAGCGGGACGATCATGCCTGTCACAGCTGCTGAACCATTGGAAGAAGACCAAAACGCAGGTGTGATTTACACAGATTTTGCAAAGGCGTTTGACAAATGCGATCATGGAGTGATAGCGCACAAAATGAGGACCATGGGCATTATGGGGAAGGTAGGCAGACGGATTTTCTGGTTCCTAAGACACACAGAACACAAAAAGTAGTAGTTAACAAAGCAAGATCCAGCATCAGCGAGGTCAAAAGCTCAGTGCCTCAAGGCACTGTCCTGGCACCTCTGCTGTTTCTCATCTTCATAGCAGACATAGATAACAACACCCGGCACACTTTTGTATCATTATTTGCAGATGACACTAAAATAAGCATGAAAGTCACTACGGTAGAGGACACTGAAAAATTACAGGAAGACATTAGCAGGCTGTCTTCAATAAAGATAAGCAAGCTGTCTTCAATTGACCCCTGGCTGTCTTCATAGGCACCTAAAGTCAGTACCTGACCAACCGGGCTGTGGTTCGTACGTCAGTTTGCGTGCGGCCGGCAGTAACAGCCTGGTTGATCATATCCTGATCTACCATGAGACCTGGTCTCAGACCGAGCCTCGGGGGCGTTGAACCCCGAAACCCTCTCCAGGTAAACTCCTGGGTTGTCCAGTGAGCAGTGGAGAACAACATGACGTTCAATGGTGATAAGTTCCAGCTGCTGAGGTATGGAAAGAATGAAGAACTCAAAAGGAACACTATACACAAAACTGGAGAGGGTCACCAAATAGAAAGAAAGGAACACGTAAAAGACCTGGGAATAATTATGGCAGCTGAGCTTTCTTTTAAGGACCATAACAAGACAAAGATCACGACAGCCAGGAAGAAGACGGGGTGGGTATTGAGAACTTTCAAAACAAGGGAAATAATGCCGATGGTGACACTCTTCAAATCGCTAGTGCTCCCCCACTTAGAATATTGCTCAGTGCTGACACCCCTTTCCCCCGTTCGAAACAGGAGAAATATCAGAGCTTGTTTAGAGATTGTTTACGGCTCACATTGAGCCAGTAAAGCATCTAAATTACTGGCAACGCCTTCAAGTCTTAACCATGTACTCATTGGAGCGGAGGAGAGAGAGTTACATGATAATGTATACCTGGAAAGTACTTGAGGGCCTGGTCCCAAATCTGCACACTGCCATAACAACATACTGCAGTGAGAAATATGGGAGGAAGTGTAAAATTAACCCAGTGAGAAGCAGGGGTGCGGTTGGAACAATAAGGGAACACTGTATCAACATTCGTGGTCCCAGACTATTCAACATCTTACCAGAAGATATCAGAAACACGGATGGAACAAGTGTAGAAGCCTTCAAGAGGAAACTGGACAAGTATCTTGACCAGGTGCCAGATCAACCAGGCTGTGATGAATATGTGGGACAGCGGGCCACCAGCAGCAACAGTCTGGTTGACCAGGCAAAACACCAGAAGAGCCTGGCCCATGGCCGGGCTCCGAGAGTAGTGAGACTCTTGAAACTCTTCAAAGGTATATCAAAGGAAGTGTAAATGATCTAGGATAACCCAAAAGTCTTTAAGGATGGTTTGAATTAGATTTAGAGTGTGTGTCCTATTTTGCGATTTTCATGAGGAAATTGGGATATTAGTCTCCATATGGTGATCTCTGAATATCACTTCTGATGTGCTGCTGTGTTACAGCCTGTAACAAGATATCTCGAAGATCAGACATGCTATTAACAAATACAGGGTAATGGGATTATGCAATACCTGGATATCTTCTTGGATTGTACCGCGACCGAAAGACATCTAGTATTTGTCTAAAGAAATTCTGTCCCCACAAGAACTAGGTGTGGAAAAGGACAAGTTAACCAACACTTCAGACTTTTTCTTGGGAAACGTTTCGGTCTTGGGAACTTGTTGATTCCAAAGACCGAAACCTTGATTAATATAAGGTCATAAATGTTTGCCCACTTGTTCTTTTCCTCAATTTACGGTATGTTAAAGGTCATGAAAATCAGAGCAGAAGAAAGAAAACCAAATTGAATTATCGGACAGCCGCTGTAACCACAGACACGGAGTACGAGGTAGGTGTGAGCATAGTAAATATATTATATACCTGAAGTACAGGCCAGGACTGTAACCATAGCAGTCCCCTCAAGGAATGTTCCTTGATGCCTCTGAGTGCCTCTTAATGAAAGATAATGGACCTGTTTTTTCCCTTCCTTGATTCGAATGTAATTGTTTCCCCTTCTCAATCATTCAAGAAGTTTGTTAGGAATAAGGACACAAGTGCAACTAATGTGACATTTTACTGTGGCAACGTTTCGCTCTCCGGGAGCTTTATCAAGCCGTTACCGTAACGGCTTGACAAAGCTCCTGGAGATCGAAACGTTGCCACAATTAAATGACGAATTAGTTGAACTTGTGTCCTCTTACCTACCACATTATCAACATTAAAAAAAATAGCATACGGAACAAGCTTTTTACTGGACCAAGGTTTCGCTCAAACAGATTTTCAAGTAATGTATGGAATAAGCTCTACTTAGGGCGAAATGTTACCAAAAATATGTTTGTTCTGCATGTTTATATCCTCATCCACATGAATGTTAAACTTTGTAATAACATTCAGGAATCACTATTAAATTTACTTATGTTCAGCCCAGTCATGAAATATGCAGGAACATCAGATACTTTATACCTAAACAACAGTGGTTAGAAACTAGGAAATAGTCATTGGTTTGCCATGCAATTAGTACCATTGCTGAGGGTCATGACCAGGTACGAAATACAGTGGACCCCCGGATTTCGTCAATAATTCTTTCCAGAATGCTGTTCGAGTGCCGTTACCGAACGAATTTGTTCCCATAAGGACGAATGTAAATTAAATTAGTCCGTTTCAGACCCCAAAAATACACATACAAAAATACACTTACATAATTGTTCGAGTTGGGAGGAGTACGAAATCCGGGGGTCCACTGTACTGAATTAGCAGAGTAATGCAATATTAAAGAGCAGGAGAACCAGGGGGAAATATGGTCATGTAATACAATGTACACCATTGGTAATGATGTGCTAGTCGTTGGTAATGAAAATATCCCTCGAATTTATAAACTAGGTGAAGTAGAGCTTGATCATACAGAATGTGAAAAAGACTTGGGAGTCATGGTAAGCAGGAATCTAAAGCCAAGACAACAGTGCCTAAGTGTGCGCAATAAGGCTAACAGATTACTAGGATTTATTTCAAGAAGTATAAGCAACAGAAGTCCAAAAGTTATTTTACAGCTCTATACATCACTAGTGAGACCTCATTTGGATTATGCAGCTCAGTTTTGGTCACCTTACTACAGGATGGATATAGATTCATTGGAGAACATACAAAGAAGAATGACTAAAATGATTTACAGTATAAGAAATCTCCCGTATGAAGATAGACTTAGAGCGTTGAATCTCCACTCTCTGAGAGGCGTAGAATGAGGGAGATATCATCGAGGTGTACAAGTGGATGATGGGTATAAACAAAGGAGATATTAATAAAATACTGAGGATATCGAACCAAGTAAGAACCAGAAATAACGGATTTAAATTGGATAAATTTAGATTTAGAAAGGACATAGGCAAGTACTGGTTTTCGAACAGAGTTGTAGATGCGTGGAACAATCTTCCGAGTGGGGTGATAGAGGCTGGGACCTTGGGTGGATTTAAAAAGAGATTGGACAAATATATGAGTGGGAGGGGCTGGGTTTGATTAGTGTCGTGAGTACGGGAATAAATTCTTAGGTAGTGGTGGTTTTGATAAGGACCTGCCTTGTATGGGCCAGTAGGCCTTCTGCAGTGTTCCTCCATTCTTATGTTCTTATGTTCTTATTGGGTCTCAAATGGAAATGTAATGGTATTTGACGAGACAGTAGGCTGCAATATACAAGTGACTTTGCTCATAAATATTTTTTCAGGATATCAGAGAAAATGATCGGTTTTAGGGTACAACTGGTTTATATTTCTTTTCATTCTTATCTTAGTTAACAATATTATGAAATGACATTCTGTTTGAAGGTCACCACCATGAGCTCGATTTTCAGGGTGTCGGTATTAATACGATAATTTGGAAAAATAGACACAATGCTTGTCTGTCTTAAAACCATCAACCTCTACATTCTTCTCCACCTGACTCTTCAAGTCACTATGTTCCCTATATACATGTACTCTCTGCTCACGTAGATTTATTAGTAACGTGATAAAACCCACTGTGTGGGCGAAACATAGTCAATAAAGTGTCGCATTATACTGCATTTGTGTCTATTTTTTTTTAATCGTGTCGGTATTTTATTCCTTTTATAACAATAAGCTAATATAATGGCATGCAATTACCTAGTAATTTGATCGTTCAAGGATACAGGTGTTGCCCCTTTTCAAGTTTTACAGAGACTCTTAAAGTTTTTTAAGTTCGGCAATAACATATATTGGTTCTGTTCTTCCAGGCTGCTGATACCCAATGGTAATTTATATTAATTCGTTATTGTATTCTTAATCCACAAGAGTCGAATCAAGGAATTTAAGCTGAAGAAAAGTCTTGAAATATTCAAATTTAGATCAGTTTAGTCTTTTATTTTCACCATTTATGAAAAATTCTAGTAGTTATTAATATTGAAGATTATTAGAAAAATTTCGATTCATGTAATTTTAAGTACATTATAAAGGCATAGTAATTAAATAAAAATTGAAAATACTGAAGGCTGTGTTGACATTTCACTCACTAATACAAACTTTCGCCCCAACCACAATAACAAAAAGATATACTCTTTGAACAAAAAACATTCAGTAGAATTTGAAATGTGTTCACTGATGTCTCTGATGGTGTAGGACATTCTGCCGTTTTTCTTGTTAATATGATACATGGACTCTCACTGGCACTTTCACTGTAGAATTATAAGCACTTCTTTCAGCTATCATTCACATATATTCTCTCCCTACTTCTTCTTCCTTTGTTTTAGTCCATAATTTTTAGACTGCATTGCAAGTGCTTCACAGCTTTGACTTCTTGCTTCCAATAATATTGCTTCTCATTCCACGATGGCTGTATCGCCTCTTCAGCAACCATTAAGACAACGTCTTTCTCTGGGTTCTTGTGTCCAGCACAATTATCTTGCAGACCCTTCTGCACGTTCCCCATTTCATGAACTATCCATATTTAACAGGACTGTTCCTTCTTCAGACTATTTTCCAGTTTTCTCTTAGAGCAATCAGTGTCGGTGACATGTTATTCGTTCGAGTAGGAGGACAACAATCTGGTCTTCGTCACACCACAGGCTGCTTCTTGGTCCACTTCTTTTTATCGATGGCGAGTTTTGAAATTATCTTCGTACTACTATTAACTAGCACACAGTGAGGCACCGAGCACCACTCTGTGTGATAGTTGAGAGTCGAACACTCGTTGACAGTCAAAGTTGACTCGTCGACAGTCAAACACTCGTCGACAATCGAACACTCGTTGACAGTCGAACACTTGTTGATGGTCGAACACTTGTTGATAGTCGAGCACTCGTTGACAGTCGAACACTTGTTGATGGTCGAACACTTGTTGATAGTCGAGCACTCGTTGACAGTCGAACACTCGTTGACAGTCGAACACTCGTTGACAGTCGAACACTCGTTGACAGTCAAACACTCGTTGACAGTCGAACACTCGTTGACAATCGAACACTCGTTGACAGTCGACCACTCGTTGAGATACAAACACTTTTTCATTTTTTCATTTATCAGAGAGCGTGTACAATCCATTTCCCCTGTTTTTCAGCACCTGGGTGATATCCCATTGTCTTCACGCCTCTCAGAACGCCCACTTTCAGGGCAGACACTTTCTATGACTTTCTGGCTGAATCTGACTAATTACTCAACTTTGACTGGTCTTATTACCTCATAAGTTCATTCGTCACATTTCTTCCCTTTTATTGATAGCTTCCCTCGGCCTTGTTGCGCTTTATGACCCGTATGGGTTTCCCCGTTATGAGAATATATTAAAAATAATAACAATATAATTTAAGTTTCTTGTTGAAGCTCTGTTTACCAGCATCAAGGCGACCTTATTGTCGTAAATTTGACATCAATGTCTAGATTTATTCACTACCCTAAAGTACATTTATTGCAACACAATATTCACCACGTGTTATTAACAATATTATTGACCACTGCGAAGAGATGTCAGTCACAACAATGGGACAATTTTCCACGTAATGTGATAATTAGATTTAGCATTGGAGCGGAGAGGGTCAAGGGGAAGGCATTGTATAGACCCAGATGCAGGTGTTAGTCCCCCCAGGGAGCTGCCTGCAAGATGGTCAAGGGCTCTTGATCCATGAAACTGAACTTGTTCTCACATTCCTTGGATCAAACCTCAATGTGTCTCATTCCTCAGGCGCAGTTTAACCCCTACAGGTTTAACACTTCCGCCTGATTTAATACATGCAGGTGACAGATGGAGTAAATACAAAGCATCTTTAAGCCTCAGGTATAATTTAAAGATGTTCAAGATTTGAAGACAAATGGCGAGATGAATTTTTCTGGACTAGACGTAAAGTTTGATATTTAAAATTTTCACGAGTGAAATTTATCTCTGAATATCTTGTAGGATTAACACGATAGATGTTGAGATTTTTTTAAAATTTATGATTTTGACATTTTAAAATGATTTTTTTTAGGTGTCCCATAACTCGACTGCTAACGCGCTCAGCTCACATACTGAGGTCCGGGGATCGATCCACGGTTCAGGTGGGAACATTCGGGGGTGTTTCCTTAAGACACTTGGTGTCCCTGTTTTCCCATCAGTAATAATGGGTACCTGGGTGTTAGTGGACTGGTGTGGGTCGCATCCTGGGACAAAACTGACCTAATTTGCCCGAAATGCTCAGCATAACAAGCGGCTTTCTATATAGTAGTATGTCAACTAGGCCTGTATACCTTGTACATGTACTTGTAGAAACAAAGATTATAATAATAATAATAATAATAATAATAATAATAATAATAATAATAATAATAATATTATTATTATTATTATTATTATTATTATTATTATTATTATTATTATTATTATTATTATTATTATTATTATTATTATTATTATTATTATTATTATTATTAATATTATATAAGTGAACAATATTTAACTTAAACGAAAACACTTCTCTTTTTTCCATGAATAACACCTTCACAGTTTAAACCATTCAGAACCTTTCTTTAACTAAGACAGTTCAGCGGTGAAAGTTTGAATCCGATCAGAGACGCATTTTTAAGTTACCACATGGAACGTGTTATCCCATATTCTTTAATAAATTAGACTAATGCCACCTAAATTGAAAGAAGATTTCTGACTTTTCATCTTGTAGTGAGTAGTGATAAATTCAAATATTTATTTCTATGTAAAGATTACAATGTGGGGTTTACGTATTATGAAGATTAGTTACAATGTGTGGATTACATAATATAAACTAATAATTACAAAGAGGGGCATTAGCACGCCTAGCATACCTTGCATGCCTAGCATGTCTAGCATACTTAGCATACCTAGCATTAGCCTAGCATACCTAGCATACCTAGCATACCTAGCATACTTAGCATACCTAGCATACCTAGCATACCTAGAATGCCTAGCATACCTAGGCATATGTGTATGGTGTACCTGGAACTGGAAAGGAAAAATTATTATTGAATATTATTAGGAGAAACTGAAAGATTTTTTAAATAAAACTGAAAGATAATCTCAGGCCAGCGTTTATGTAGCGGGCAACACCAGGTCCAACATTATTTATAAAATGGGAAGAAAAAAGTTCATTGATAGACAAAGTGACAGAAGTGGAGCCAAATCAATAATGGTAGGAAGGATTGACCAAAAAACACTTAAAAAGGAAAGGATCACTTTAGAAATTAAAATAGAAGGTATAAGGGATTCTTTACTAGTTAGAATGCAATAAAGAAAAGACATGTACATAAAAACTTTTCATTGTGATGAAGTATCTCTCTATGTAGAGACCTCTGTAGCAGTCAAACTGGCAGTTAGGCTGGAGCAGTTTATTTACGGGCCCCCAATGCTCTGCCAAACTGCTCACTTCAAACATAAGCTGATAGGGTGAGAGGTGGTCCCCAGCCTGGTCGTGGTGATGCCTTCCCTCCTGGCTGGGCTGCAGACACAAACAGTGGTCGTATACACTGGTCTATCTTGAGGCCGAAAACCAGCTATAATGAGAGGCTTTGCTATCTCTCAATATTATTTTTTTGCTGATAATACCCTCTTTGTATATACTGTAAACACCTTGGAGAAGGGAATATATAGCTACTTAAAAAATACTCTAGTGTTTACGTTTATCTTTATTTGCTTCGTTTGTTCCCTGTTTAGAGATTTATATTATTATTATTATTATTATTATTATTATTATTATTATTATTATTATTATTATTATTATTTGACAAGAGGGGTGGGGTTAAAAGATAAAGAATCTAGCACAAAGTGGGAGTTGTCACAGTTGGTCTTTGCTAATGACACTGTGCTTTTGGGAGATTCTGAAGAGAAGTTGCAGAGGTTGGTGGATGAGTTTGGTAGGGTATGTAAAAGAAGGAAATTAAAAGTGAATATTGGAAAGAGTAAGGTGATGAGGATAACAAAAAAATTAGGTGACGAAAGATTGGATATCAGATTGGAGGGAGAGAGTATGGAGGAGGTGAATGTGTTCAGATATTTAGGAGTGGACGTGTCAGCAGATGGGTCTATGAAAGATGAGGTGAATCATAGAATTGATGAGGGGAAAAAGGATGAGTGGTGCACTGAGGAGTCTGTGGAGACAAAGAACTTTGTCCGTGGAAGCAAAGAGGGAAATGTATGAGAGTATAGTTATACCAACGCTCTTATATGGGTGTGAAGCATGGGTGATGAATGTTGCAACAAGAAGGCTGGAGGCAGTGGAGATGTCATGTCTGAGGTCAATGTGTGGTGTGAATATAATGCAGAGAATTCGTAGTTTGGAGATTAGGAGGAGGTGCGGGATTACCAAGACTATTATCCAGAGGGCTGAGGAGGGGTTGTTGAGGTGATTTGGACATTTAGAGAGGATGGAACAGAATAGAATGACTTCGAGAAGACGGGGTAGAGGTCGGACTAGGAAAAGTTGGAGGGAGGAAGTAAAGGAGGTTTTGTGTGCGAGGGGCTTGGACTTCCAGCAAGCATGCGTGAGCGTATTTGATAGGAGTGAATGGAGAGAAATGGTTTTTAGGACTTGACGTGCTGTTGGAGTGTAAACAAGGTAACATTTATGAAGGGATTCAGGGAAACCGGCAGGCCGGACTTGAGTCCTGGAGGTGGGAGGTACAGTGCACTCTGAAGGAAGGGTGTTAATGTTGCAGTTTTGTTGCTGTAGTGTAAGCGCGCCTCTGGCAAGACAGTGATGGAGTGAATGATGATAAAAGTTTTTCTTTTTCGGGTCACCTAACCTTGGTGGGAAACGGCCGATGTGTTAATAAAATAATTTTATTACTACTGTATTTATTTTATTATTAATATTATTTTTATCATCTCCATTTTTAACATTTTTTTTTATCATTATTTATAGAACTGACCTTTAACTATGGATCTTTTCGTAATATTAAGTCAATCCAGTGACCTGATAAAGTTCTAAAGCTAAATATTTCCACAAAAAACTTTATACCATTGCCTTTTTTTTTTTTTTTAGTACCATCGACAAAGCGATTATGTGTCCACTTCCCGAAACTCTGTCAATTTTCTCAGGACAACATGACATACAAGACTCACTGTAACGTATATTAGAGCGTCGTGCTGAATGCTCTCCTGATGGAAAAGACGCAATGTACTGATCAATCTTTTTTTGGGGACTACATTTCGCTCAGAGTTCATAAAGTTGAACCTTGAACTAAACCTAGTCACAATAACAGATTGATCGTCCAGGTGTGAAAGACTGAAGTTATTATTATTATCATCATTATCATCGTATCATTATTATTATTATTAAAGTTTTTGTGGAAATTGGGGAGTGACAAACCCATAGGGTTTATAGCGTGTGTGTGAATAAAAAGCTCCCAGATTCGATTAAAGAGAGCAAGAATAATTCCTTGAACCATCATACCGTGACAGGCATGAAGGCATTAAGGGACCTGATGGTGGTAAATCTTGCGCAGCTTGACAAACACTCATATAAACCTCTGGTTATATAGACCAACCGGGTGACCGTAGGTTATGGTGGATTATCCCTGCCCTTCCCTATTATTTATTTCTTCCCTTTCAATCATCCTTTCGCTTTTATTTACCATCTAGTCCCTCTTTTATTTAGCACCTAGTCCCTCTTTTATTTTCTTATTTGCTTCCTTTCTCTTTTTATTTTCTGGTTTCACATTTCTTGGGATTTCTCTGTTTCGTGTTAACTGTTTTCCCTATCTTTCGTCAATCTTCCTTATGCTATAAACTTCTGTTCCTTCGTTCTATTATTTTCGCACTCAGTTTAAATCCGTTAATCTCATTCTCTGTCTGTCTCGTCTCTGTTTTTCTGCCTGTCTCTGTATGTCTGTCTGTCTCTCTCTCTCGCTCTCGTCTCTCTCTACTCGTCTCTCTCTCTCTCCTCTCTCTCTCTCTCTCTCTCTCTCTCTCTCTCTCTCTCTCATTTCTTAAATCTACTCTCTCTTCTCATATCACAGAATTTGTGTATCATCATCTCTGCAAATCATTCTGACATAACGAAAAATATTTCCATTTGTGTAATTAAATTATTGTAAACGTATGCAAGATTCTTTGCAAATATTCTTGAACATAATGAAAAAATATATTTCTAATGTATAATAAATTATTGTAAAGACTAATCTAAGATTCTTCTAATGACAAGTTTTTCTTTTAGTCATACATTATATAAATAAATATATTTAATATAAGAAATATAGAAAACCAATGATACAAGATGCTCAAACCATTACTTTTATATATATATATATATATATATATATATATTTTAAATATAAACAAATAAATATATTTTATATATATATAATATATATATATATATATATATATATATGTCGTGCCGATTAGGTAAAACTTATGCAATTCTTAAATAGCAACGCTCACCTTTGCCATATAGACAAGTGAAAATTTGTGTATGCAATAATTTGCCAAAATCATTCTGAACATAACGAAAAAATATATTTCATTGTGTTTTTTATTATTAAATTAATGTTAACTATCTAAAATATATTTAGTTGGTAGCTAAATTAAATTGCTTGTTTATAAGGTTAGTAGGTTTTCAAAGTTTCTCTTGGTACAAAATTATAAATTTTACATTAACATAAATGAAGAAAATATATCTTTAAACGTATAAGAGAAAATTTTAGAAGGACTTAATTTTAGATGAGTTCTTGATAATTGACCAGTTTTACCTAATCGCACGACATATATATATATATATATATATATATATATATATATATATATATATTTCCTTTCTCTCATTCCTTTAATTCTTTAATTTTACCTTTAATTCATTTAATTCTTTTCATGGGGAAACATCCTCACAAGGAGAAACAATGGTCGACTTTCTAATAGTCAATTATATTATTATTATTAGTATTATATTACTGGAGAAGCTCCAAAGTCGTAAGAGTTATACATCTCTTGGGAACTCGAGGTAATTAGGTTTGCTCCGAGGATAATTGCAAATCCTTAAATCAAGAGCCTTGCACTAGCAAAAAACACTCCAACACTGAAGAGTGAGTTTTCTGAAACTTTCCACTCACAAAAGTGGAGTGGGGACTCATGTAGGGTGGGAACTTATGTGGGGACTGGTGGGGTGGGGGACTCAGGCGGAATGGCTACGTATGTATATATCTTTTGTCATTCCATGGGCTTGGGGAGTAGGGGTGAGTAGGGAAGCCTTTTGTTCAGCCATAGTGGGCCCATCTGTGCGTCGTCCATCAATGCTAGATTGCCTCAGACACCCACTCGCTATTACTCCCATATGTGTGTCGTCTAGCCTGACTCGTACACTCACTGCCTCTCCGACCCATATGTGTGTCGTCTAGCCTGACTAGTACACTCACTGCCTCTCCGACCCATCTGTGTGTCGTCTAGCCTGACTAGTACACTCACTGCCTCTCCGGCCCATCTGTGTGTCGTCTAGCCTGACTAGTACACTCACTGCCTCTCCGGCCCATCTGTGTGTCGTCTAGCCTGACTAGTACACTCACTGCCTCTCCGGCCCATCTGTGTGTCGTCTAGCCTGACTCGTACACTCACTGTCTGTCCGGCCCATCTGTGTGTCGTTTAGCCTGACTCGTACACTCACTGTCTGTCCGGCCCATCTGTGTGTCGTCTAGCCTGACAAGTACATTCACTGCCTGTCCGGCCCATCTGTGTGTCGTCTAGCCTGGCTCGTACACTCACTGTCTGTCCGGCCCATCTGTGTGTCGTTTAGCCTGACTAGTACATTCACTGTCTGTCCGGCCCATCTGTGTGTCGTTTAGCCTGACTCGTACACTCACTGCCTCTCCGGCCCATCTGTGTGTCGTTTAGCCTGACAAGTACATTCACTGCCTGTCCGGCCCATCTGTGTGTCGTCTAGCCTGGCTCGTACACTCACTGCCTGTCCGGCCCATCTGTGTGTCGTTTAGCCTGACTAGTACATTCACTGTCTGTCCGGCCCATCTGTGTGTCGTTTAGCCTGACTCGTACACTCACTGCCTCTCCGGCCCATCTGTGTGTCGTTTAGCCTGACAAGTACATTCACTGCCTGTCCGGCCCATCTGTGTGTCGTCTAGCCTGGCTCGTACACTCACTGTCTGTCCGGCCCATCTGTGTGTCGTTTAGCCTGACTAGTACATTCACTGTCTGTCCGGCCCATCTGTGTGTCGTCTAGCCTGACTAGTACATTCACTGCCTGTCCGGCCCATCTGTGTGTCGTTTAGCCTGACTAGTACATTCACTGTCTGTCCGGCCCATCTGTGTGTCGTCTAGCCTGACTAGTACATTCACTGCCTGTCCGGCCCATCTGTGTGTCGTCTAGCCTGGCTCGTACACTCACTGTCTGTCCGGCCCATCTGTGTGTCGTTTAGCCTGACTAGTACAATCACTGCCTATCCGGCTCTTGTGTGTCTAGCCTCGCGGCTCGTAATCTCACTCACTGTCTGGCCCATTTCTTTGCGTGGTCCATCAGTGCCATCCAGGATCGTACACTTCTTATTAAAGCGAGTCTTCACTTCTTGCCTTAGCCATCTCTTGGAACAAAATGGTGACCAGTTCACTTGCCTTCGACTTATACAACAGGAATACAAATATAAGTTGAGTTTACACTTGATGTATAAATACTGCATCATTTTATTATAACATATTTATATGAATGGTTCAGAGAACCGACAAGTTGTAAAATTAGACACATATGCAACACTTGGGTATCTTTATTGAGGAAACGTTTCGCCACACAGTGGTTTCATCGTCCAATACAAAGAAGAAAGTAGTAATAAAAGGAGGAGTTTGAGGTAATCAGTCCCTCGGCCTGGTCGATGTGTTCATTTACATCCTGTCTAACAGCAACTCTTGGATCTTGATACCAAGGATTCTTCAACATTTTTCCAAACCTTTGGACAGGACTTACTTCGACTAGTGGTTGATACCACTATGACCCGCCTCCTCCTGCTTCATCTCACCTGTCTACAGTATATAAGCAACTTCATTTGCCTTATGTGTATTTACTTCAAGATTGATGGACTGAACACATCGACTCCAGGCCGAGGGACTGATTGCCTCAAACTCCTCCTTTTATTACATTTCTTCTTTGTATTGGACTGATGAAGCCACTGTGTGGCGAAACGTTTCCAGAATAAAATACCCAAGTGTTTCATATGTGTCTAATTTTAAACATATTTATAATTGTAAATTTGTCTGTTTCAGATTCAGTGGATTCAGTAAAGTTAGCGATTCATCAGCAGTAAATATAGACTTTCGGATATATTTTTAAGTACATTTGTCTCTTGCATTAAAAAAAAAACATAATTTTCTTTTGTTTCATAAAATAAATGCGTCTGCTATTATTATTATTATTATTATTTTATTTTGAACGTTGTCAAGTTAAAACTTACACTTAAGACAGGTAAGCTTATTTTATATTTTAATAATCATATATTTTTCATACAACTTTAAAAGCCTTTCTTGTAAAGCGTCACGATCATAAATTTTCACAATTAACCCTAAAAGATATTCACAGATTAATTTCAACCATGAAAATGTAAAATAACATAAACTTTACGTCTAGTCCAGAAAAATTCATCTCTCCATTTGTTTGTATTCAAATCTTGAACATTTGTAAATTATACCCGAGTTTCGAAGATCCTCTGTAGTTAATCCAGCTGTCATATGCATGTGATAGTGGAAGTGTTAAACCTGTAGGGGTTAAACTGCGACTGAGTAATGAGAGACATTGAGGTTTGATCCAATGAATGTGAGGACAAGTTCAGTTTCATGGATCAAGAGCCCTTGACCATCTTGCAGGCAGCTCCCTGGGGGGACTAACACCTGCATCTGGGTCTATACAATGCCTTCCCCTTGACCCTCTCCGCTCCAATGCTAAATCTAATTATCACATTACTTGGAAAATTGTCCCATTGTTGTGACTGACATCTCTTCGCAGTGGTCAATAATATTGTTAATAACACGTGGTGAATATTGTGTTGCAATAAATGTACTTTAGGGTAGTGAATAAATCTAGACATTGATGTCAAATTTACGACAATAAGGTCGCCTTGATGCTGGTAAACAGAGCTTTCAACAAGAAACTTAAATTATATTGTTATTATTTTTAATATATTCTCATAACGAGGGAAACCCATACGGGTCATAAAGCGCAACAAGGCCGAGGGGAGCTATCAATAAAAGGGAAGAAATGCGACGAATGAACTTATGAGGTAATAAGACCAGTCAAAGCTGAGTAATTAGTCAGATTAATCAGATTCAGCCAGAAAGTCAAAGAAAGTGTCTGCCCTGAAAGTGGACGTTCTGAAAGTGTCTGCCGTGAAAGTGGGCGTTCTGAAAGTGTCTGCCGTGAAAGTGGGCGTTCTGAGAGGCGAGCAGATATTACCCAGCTGTTGAAAAACAAAGGGAAATGGGTTGTACATGTTCTCTGATATATGAAACAATAAAAGAGTGTTCGACTGTCAACGAGTGTTCGACTGTCAACGAGTGTTCAACTGTCAACGAGTATCAACGAATGTCAACGAGACTATAAAGCCAGCGTGGCATGTGAAGGAATGAGTTGAAGAATTAAGACACTTATACAACATATGGGAATCTTTATTGAAGAAACGTTTCGCCCCACAGTGGCTTCATCAGTGTGTGGCGAAACGTTTCTTTAATAAAGATTCCCATATGTTGCATAAATGTCTTAATTCTTCAACTTGTCTGTTTTCAAAACCATTTATGACACATGTGAAGGAATATTGGAAGCAAGTAGTCATATCTGTGAAGCTCTTGCAATGCAATCTGAGAATTATGTACTACAACAAAAGAAGTAGGTAAAGTAGAAATATATGTGTTAACTGAAAGAAACTCTTATAATTCTACAGTGAAAATACCAGTAAGAGTCCATGTATCATATTAACCAGAAAAATAGAAGAATGTCCTACACCGTCACAGAGATCAGTGAACACCGCAATAGAATGAATGTGAGTGAAAATGAGGAAGTGCATAGCTATAGCAGTAATACAACACTTTGGAAAAGGAAAGGAGAGGCAGTGTCGAATCATCGATTCTTCACAAGGTAGAATAAAAAAGATATGAACATTCTTAACTGAAGAAAAAATTAGGAAGATTGAGACAAAGTAAATAAACCGTGAAGACAAATGTTAAAATGGCTAGATAAAGGAATATGGTCACTGATAGCGAGACCTTGACTAACATCTATAAGTCGCTGAATTATGAAGGTCAAAAAAACGAACCAGATAATATTAAATGAGCATCTCAATGGTCTTGTGGTTAATTTGACAACGGTGGAGCTCACTGTGAAATTCATGAATATTATGTGAAAATAGTATATATGTATCCGTTCCATCTACTGGAAGTCTTGCACTTAAGTGTATACAAAAAGTCAATTTGCATTCTTGTTGAAATTTTACTAAACATTTTATTAATGTCTTTTTTCAGGGGCCATACTTAAGAATATTACTGGAGTCTGGTTCTTGTGTGATAAATATTGTTATATTCATGGTATCATATAGCGTCTGGGGTAATGGGAGGCAGTCAGGTTCGATCCAATGCAGGGGAAATCAGATTTGGTTCCTCAAATCAAGAACCCATTGCTGGCGCCGATGAACCTTCCTAGAGGGTTCAAAGAGAGAAGACTAGACATGGAGTACTGTATATGCCATTGATATAATTTAAAGAGCCTTCTATTTATGCTAGAAGCTTGACCGCTCCACTTGTATACTAGTGTGATCCTAGTTTTCACTGGCTACATTAATTGTTTGTCTTTGTAGTTCTTTAAGGTTTTCTGTTCCCATTTTGTTTGAATTTTAAGTGATTACTTACAACACTTTTGGTTTTCGTACCTGCAGGAAAGTAATTTGGATCACGGAACAATTGTTTGGATCACGGAACAATTGTTTGGATCACGGAACAATTGTTTGGATAACGGAACAATTGTTTGGATCACGGAACAATTGTTTGGATCACGGAATAATTGTTTGGATCACGGAACAATTGTTTGGATCACGGAACAATTGTTTGGATCACGGAACAATTGTTTGGATCACGGAACAATTGTTTAGATCACGGAACAATTGTTTGGATAACGGAACAATTGTTTGGATCACGGAACAATTGTTTGGATCACGGAACAATTGTTTGGATCACGGAACAATTGTTTGGATCACGGAACAATTGTTTGGATCACGGAACAATTGTTTGGATCACGGAACAATTGTTTGGATAACGGAACAATTGTTTGGATCACGGAACAATTGTTTAGATCACGTAACAATTCAACATTTGGAATTCTTCTGTATGTTGTTTGTTTAACGAGAATATCTTTATGTTGTTGTTGCTGTTATTGTAAAAGGTTGTATTATTGAGTTTAATGTATTTTTAATGTATTTTAATTACTATGCCTTTATATTGTATTTACTCGCTTTATGCTGAACTTAAAATTACATGAATCGTATTTTTTTCCTAAAATCTTCGACATTATTAACTGCTAGAATTTTGTATAATGGTGAAAATGAAAAAGACTAAACTAATCTAAATAGGAATATTTCTAGACTTCATTAGCTTTAAATTATTATTAACATTAATATATAACAGCAGTGGGTATCAGCAGCAATATTTCAATCCTGATTAAATATTGCTCAATTTTATATAGCTCATTCCTGAAATTTGTTTTCCATGACCTATTTTTATAAACCTGTTTAATAAGTTTTAACATTACTGTATTCGTTTGTCCTTAGAAGAATGTTGTTAATGTTAATGGAGTGTGTTGCAGCCATTTTAACACTTTTAATCTCGAACTGGTATTGAATATTTTTTATTGCGTTATTTTGCCTTGAAGGTGATTGGCTACTGAACGCAAATGAATTGGTCTTATTCTTCTATTCCTTGCATCAGTTTTGTATGTTTTCCAGTCTATAAGTGTTATAGAACCCCAACTGGTTGAGAGACTTTCCATATTGAAATAAATCTCCGAGAGCTGACTCATCTATCAAAATAGATTCATCTATCAAAATAGATTCATCTATCAAAATAGATTCATCTATCAAAATAGATTCATCTATCAAAATAGATTCATCTATCAAAATAGATTCATCTATCAAAATAGATTCATCTATCAAAATAGATTCATCTATCAAAATAGATTCATCTATCAAAATAGATTCATCTATCAAAATAGATTCATCTATCAAAATAGATTCTTCTATCAAAATAGATTCATCTATCAAAATAGATTCATCTATCAAAATAGATTTATCTATCAAAATAGATTCATCTATCAAAATAGATTCATCTATCAAAATAGATTCATCTATCAAAATAGATTCATCTATCAAAATAGATTCATCTATCAAAATAGATTAATCTATCAAAATAGATTCATCTATCAAAATAGATTCATCTATCAAAATAGATCCATCTATCAAAATAGATTCATCTATCAAAATAGATTCATCTATCAAAATAGATTCATCTATCAAAATAGATTCATCTATCAAAATAGATTCATGTATCAAAATAGATTCATGTATCAAAATAGATTCATCTATCAAAATAGATTCATCTATCAAAATAGATTCATCTAACAAAATAGATTCATTTATCAAAATAGATTCATCTATCAAAATAGATTCATCTATCAAAATAGATTCATCTATCAAAATAGATTCATCTATCAAAATAGATTCATCTATCAAAATAGATTCATCTATCAAAATAGATTCATCTATCAAAATAGATTCATCTATCAAAATAGATTCATCTATCAAAATAGATTCATCTATCAAAATAGATTCATCTATCAAAATAGATTCATCTATCAAAATAGATTCATCTATCAAAATAGATTCATCTATCAAAATAGATTCATCTATCAAAATAGATGAAGTATGATTTCGGGTTCAGGTGTGTAGGAACAAATTTGGTTGGATTCTGTGCAATAATTGGAAAAAGTGACTTATAGTCAACTTTAAACTTTGTCTACCTGGATTCTACCTGGAGGGTATTCCGGGGATCAACGCCCCCGCGACCCGGTCCATGACCAGGCCTCCCGGTGGATCAAGGCCTGATCAACCAGGCTGTTACTGCTGGCCGCACGCAGTCCAACGTACGAACCACAGCCCGGTTGATCCGGCACCGACTTTAGGTATCTGTGGTGATGAGTTTCCTCTCAAAGCAGCTAAGCCTTGATTTTGAGTTAAGAACGTTTTTATGTACCAATTTTGTTAATCAAATTGGTTTCTGTGAGAACGTTTCTTCTGATCAGAAATAAATCACGAAGCTCGAGGTCCGGGGATCGATCCCCGATAAGGCTGGAAAACAGGACGTATTTCTACAAAACACCTGCTGTCCATGTTCACCCATCAGTAAAATGGGTACCTGGGTGTTAGTGGACTCATGTGGGTCGCATCCTGGGACAAAATTGACCTAATTCGCGGGAAATGCTCAGCATAACAAGGGGCTTTCTATATAGTAGTATGTCACTGATGTCAGCTATGGTCTGTATACCTTGTACATGTACTGGTAGAAATAAAGATTATTATTATTATTATTATTATTATTATTACAGTGTTTGAGTTTTTGGGTTATCATGGGTTAAATCTACATAATGTACTTTTGTGAGAGACAACATAATAAGTATCAGGGGCCCAAGACTGTTCAACTGCCTCCCAGCATACATAAGGGGGATTACCAATAGATCCCTGGCTGTCTTCAAGAAGGCACTGGACAGGCACCTAAAGTCGGTACCTGATCAGCCATGCTGTGGTTCGTACGTTGGACTGCGTGCGGCCAGCAGTAACAGCCTGGTTGATCAGGTCCTGATCCACCATGAGGCCTGGTCACAGACCGGGCCGCGGGGGCGTTGACCCCCGAAACCCTCTCCAGGTAAACTCCAGGTAACAACTAAGTGTCCTCTAGTCTAGACCGTTGAAAAAAAAACTATGTATCCTAAGCGTTCTAAATTACTCGCATGTATACATATTTTTTAGGGTATTTGCTTCCTTTAAACTGAAGTGCCAGTCAATGTTGTATCCAGAAAAAGTTTGGATTTATTTTGGATTGCGCTCATCAAAAATTATTTTCTTCATGGAAGAAATTAGAAAAATTGAATACTGACTTTCATACGATGAATTCGCAATTCATCATCCGATTCACCTTTTAACGGTAATAACCTAATTATGAAAAAGGTGAGCGACTTCACACTTGATGTGCTGGTGTATTTTAGGATATTGGTCTCTGAAATATCAAAAGAATGCCAATTCAGCTTGACATCGAAGCTGATGTTTCTGAACTTAAGGTTTGAAATATTTTTTGGGCTGTTTACATCCAACATTGCAGTTTACAATGAAGAATTTGGGTGTTGGTGTCCATGTGATACCTTGTGAATACCTCTTCTCACAAAGTTCAAATCTTCAACGCTAATATTTAACTAAACTTGAAACTTATGCCACACTTTGCACTGTTCCTTTCACGTTCATTGAAGTAATATAAGATTTTATTCGGATTTTAACCCGGAGGGTTAGCCACCCAGGATAACTCAAGAAAGTCAGTACGTCATCGAGGACTGTCTTTTTTCCATTGTTGTCCTTCTGTCTTGTCCCCCAGGATGCCACCCACACCAGTCGACTAACACCCAGGTACCTACTTACTACTAGGTGAACAGAGAGACCCAGTGTTTCCACCCAGCCGGAAATCGAACCACGGACAGAGTGTGTGAGGCAAGAGCGTTGCCTACAGTTTCGGTCCACTGACCAAAAACATCACTGAGTCCGTCATCATATAACTAACTCAGGTTCATGGCAACTTCCAGGTGTATGATAAGGAAAATAACGCTAGTAAACACTAAAGAAATTACAGGCTGTTTCCAAACAATCGACAAAATTTCAATTCAAACTGATTTGAAATTGGGTCCATCTTTTCGAAACACCCTGTATAATGGAAAAGTTTCGATTCTTTCACCGTATTCGCTCTAAATGAACGAACAAGATGCCAGGACTATAACGTTTCCTTCAGTGTTTGCTTAAGTGCACTTTTCCTCACAAATGTTCAGTTCCCAGGGCGCCCCGTGGCCTGGTGGCAAAAGCTCTCGCTTTACACGGTGAGGGTCCGGGTTCGATTCCCGGCGACAGGGTGGAAACATTAGACGTGTTTCCTTACACCGGTTGTCTATGTTCACCCATCAGTAAAATGGGAACCTGGGTGTTGCAGGAAATGCTCAGCATAACAAGGGGCTTAATATATAGTAGTATGTATGTCATTGATGTCAGCTATGGTCTGTATACCTTGTACATGAAGTAAATAAAGATATTATTATATTGTACAAAGCAGCAGCACCACGTGGGCCAGCGAGTGAATGATTGGCGTCGACTCTAATGAAGCAGTTGACTGCTGGCTGGGTCGTCCCAACACAAGACCTCAGTTCACTCCCAGCCACGGGAGCACTAACATGTGGAGGTGTACTTGGCTCTCACTACCTAACAGAAATGTTTGGTTTTCCTCGGACTAGTGTGCGATTTGGCCCGTATCTTAATGTGATTTTTGTAATTATGTAAATGCTATTCGGCTGAAAGGATGAATACCATTTTCTTACAAGTATAAGGTAAGCAAATTATGATTTTTCAAGATTTTCATATATTTATTGTAAGATATTATATTCTGGCCAATATATATACTAAATAATTTGGCCGGGATAGTTTTCCGAAACGCTGACAGTCCGGAAGAGCCAGGCCAGCTGTTTTCTTAACAGGTGTTACGAGTTCATATTTGTAAACGAACAAGTTCCGTACAATTCGTTCCTCATATATACGGGATGAAAGAATTAATGTTTACAAATATAGTAGCACTTTCTACATGCCAATACATGCCATACAATTTTAGATTTTTACTAACGATGTTTAGCGCTGTGAGTTAGCATTTAATTCTGATTGTAGTAATAATAATAATAATAATATTAATAATAATTCAAATGATGTTTGTATAAATTTGCGTAACTTCACCTACGATAGTCCAATAATGAAAACTTACTTACACATAAGAAAGGAGGAACACTGCAGTAGGCCTACTGGCCCATCCTTGGGTCCTTGAAATTTAAGGTAAAACAATGATCCATGGAACATTTAAGTAATTTACAAAGTTAAAATAGTTCGAACACATTTAAAATGCTAAATATGCAGCAAGAAATAATTTAGTTACCGACTCGACTAAAGTCTGAATCAAAGTCGACTAAAGTCTGAATCAAAGTCGACTAAAGTCTGAATCAAAGTCGACTAAAGTCTGAATCAAAGTCGACTAAAGTCTGAATCAAAGTCGACTAAAGTCTGAATCAAAGTCGACTAAAGTCTGAATCAAAGTCGACTAAAGTCTGAATCAAAGTCGACTAAAGTCTGAATCAAAGTCGACTAAAGTCTGAATCAAAGTCGACTAAAGTCTGAATCAAAGTCGACTAAAGTCTGAATCAAAGTCGACTAAAGTCTGAATCAAAGTCGACTAAAGTCTGAATCAAAGTCGACTAAAGTCTGAATCAAAGTCGACTAAAGTCTGAATCAAAGTCGACTAAAGTCTGAATCAAAGTCGACTAAAGTCTGAATCAAAGTCGACTAAAGTCTGAATCAAAGTCGACTAAAGTCTGAATCAAAGTCGACTAAAGTCTGAATCAAAGTCGACTAAAGTCTGAATCAAAGTCGACTAAAGTCTGAATCAAAGTCGACTAAAGTCTGAATCAAAGTCGACTAAAGTCTGAATCAAAGTCGACTAAAGTCTGAATCAAAGTCGACTAAAGTCTGAATCAAAGTCGACTAAAGTCTGAATCAAAGTCGACTAAAGTCTGAATCAAAGTCGACTAAAGTCTGAATCAAAGTCGACTAAAGTCTGAATCAAAGTCGACTAAAGTCTGAATCAAAGTCGACTAAAGTCTGAATCAAAGTCGACTAAAGTCTGAATCAAAGTCGACTAAAGTCTGAATCAAAGTCGACTAAAGTCTGAATCAAAGTCGACTAAAGTCTGAATCAAAGTCGACTAAAGTCTGAATCAAAGTCGACTAAAGTCTGAATCAAAGTCGACTAAAGTCTGAATCAAAGTCGACTAAAGTCTGAATGTGCGCGGCCTGTGAATTTAGTGTGTGGCCCTTGATAATGTGTTGCGCAGGCATGTCTTTTAGAGAAATAAGTTTATTAAGATATAGGTACACAGGAACAATTACACAAATTATTATACATAGTAACATGTGTGCAAATTACCTAGAATAACCCAAAGAGTCATGGCAAACACCTGCCCTGTCTGAGATGAGGCCGGATGTCTCAACGACACACTCCCAGGATGCAACACCTGTTCTCTCTCTCTCTCTCTCTCTCTCTCCTTACCTAATGACAAGTGACTTGGATAATTTGTTCAGAGAACCGACAGGTTGAATTAGATACTTCTGCAACACTTGGGTTTCTTTCACTTACGCTGCAATCTTTTCAAGATTGTTGGACTGATCACATCGACTCCAGGCTGAGATCTTCAACCATTCTTCTCTGTATTGGACTGATGAAGCCACTGGCTGGCGAAACGTTTGCACAATAAAGATACCCAAGTGTTGCACAAGTGTTTGACGTAACACAATTTGAGTAAGTCTTGTGAGGTATATTATTATTTTATTTATTTTTTATTAACACCTAGGCCGTCTCCCACCAAGGCAGGGTGGCCCGAAAAAGAAAAACTTTCATCATCATTCACTCCATCACTGTCTTGCCAGAGGCATGCTTGCACTACAGTTATAAAACCGCAACATTAATATAATTACCTAGATGAATTAGACACGAGCAGCCGTTGGCTATCTTCAGGAAGGCATTTCTCCAACCAGTGGCTTCATTATATAGATGGACAAGACGGGGACAAAGGTTCCTCTCAGAATGATACAATGTTTGTACAGAGGTGGGTGACATTTGGTTGTGTATGCAGAAAGCCCCTAGTTATGCAGAGTATTTAGGTTACAAGAAGAGCTACTAGACGATGTGGAGATATGATGTTGTGATATTCCGTTTCTGCCTCGTTAGCTCTGTCCGTTAGCTTAGATAAAACTCGTTACCCCTTCATTACTACTGACTCCATTACGTAATCTGTCTCTCACGAAATCGTAATGACACGATTGCAAACAAACCATACCACGGGCTGGGATAGAACTCGCGGTCAGAGTTATAAAACTACAGACTGACTCGTTAGCCACTGGGCGAAATCTTGTAGCCAGTTGGCTCAGTGGCTAACGCGTCGGTCTTCAGTTTTATGACTGACCTCGGGTTCTATCCCCGCCCTGGTATGGTTTGTAATCTATGTATCGTGGATCACGGATGTTGCCACATTGTAGCCACATCGCCCTAACTTTCCACTGGGTTTACCCAACACTAAATTCCGTATATCTCATTATTAAGCCACGTTGATAGATTTTACATACAAAAGGTCAGTTGCAAACATACACAAGCATTAAAATTGATAAAAGTATACAGGTACTAGCATACACAGGCACAAGCATACACAGGCACAACCATACGAGTATAACTACAGTTACAAAGCATATATGAACAGCTATACGAGACTAATACAGGTACAGTTATACACAGGTACAAGCATTTACAGGCATCAACTTACTGGAACTTCACATCGTATATTAAGTCAAAAATAAAATATACGGTGATAGTCAGATTTCATAAAATGTAAACATTATTCATCTACAGTCGTATATTACGACATAAACAGAGTTCAATATGAAAAAAATTTGGCAGCAGACTGTTGTTAGCATACGAGGAAAAGGTGATTTACAAATGCTTTATTATAGTTGTGTAAATAAGCCCGTATGGATCATTCATAACAGTGAAGACTCGATCCTCCTGCTCCTCGATGTGAAGGTGTTAGTGCCTCCCAGGACCGTTGGAAAACATGCAGACAATTTACTACTGAAGGCTGTGGTAGATGTGTGGCAGTAGTATGAGGTGATCAGTCCCTCAACCTCAACGGGTGGTGAATCCATCAGCATGATGAATCTGTTGGAGGACGTGAGGTAATGGTTTGAGATGATGAATCTGTTGGAGGACGTGAGGTAATGGTTTGAGATGAGGAATCTGTTGGAGGACGTGAGGTAATGGTTTGAGATGATGAATCTGTTGGAGGACGTGAGGTAATGGTTTGAGATGATGAATCTGTTGGAGGACGTGAGGTAATGGTTTGAGATGATGAATCTCTTGGTCTGAATAAACCAATGTGTTACATGTCTTAATTATCCAAATATTAGATATATAATACCATTTATATAATAAACTTCAGACCAGAGGGAAGTTTTTAAGTACAAAAGTTAATAAAATAAACGTAATGCAACGAAAACTAAAAATCGCTGGAGCGTAAAGGTAGAGTGAAGGGTGATAGTGAACTGTGGTGAGGCAACATGAAGGTAGAGTGAAGGGTGATAGTGAACTGTGGTGAGGCAACACGAAGGTAGAGTGAAGGGTGATAGTGAACTGTGGTGAGGCAACATGAAGGTAGAGTGAAGGGTGATAGTGAACTGTGGTGAGGCAACATGAAGGTAGAGTGAAGGGTGATAGTGAACTGTGGTGAGGCAACATGAAGGTAGAGTGAAGGGTGATAGTGAACTGTGGTGAGGCAACATGAAGGTAGAGTGAAGGGTGATAGTGAACTGTGGTGAGGCAACATGAAAGTAGAGTGAAGGGTGATAGTGAACTGTGGTGAGGCAACATGAAGGTGGAGTGAAGGGTGATAGTGAACTGTGGTGAGGCAACATGAAGGTAGAGTGAAGGGTGATAGTGAACTGTGGTGAGGCAACATGAAAGTAGAGTGAAGGGTGATAGTGAACTGTGGTGAGGCAACATGAAAGTAGAGTGAAGGGTGATAGTGAACTGTGGTGAGGCAACATGAAGGTAGAGTGAAGGGTAACAGTGAACTCTGGAGTGAGGCAACATGAAGGTGGAGTGAAGGGCAACAGTGAACTGTGGTGAGGCAACATGAAGGTGTAGTGAAGGGTAACAGTGAACTGTGGTGAGGCAACATGAAGGTGTAGTGAAGGGTAACAGTGAACTGCAGTGAGGCAACATGGTGTAGTGAAGGGTAACAGTGAACTGCAGTGAGGCAACATGAAGGTGTAGTGAAGGGTAACAGTGAACTGCAGTGAGGCAACATGAAGGTGTAGTGAAGGGTAACAGTGAACTGCAGTGAGGCAACATGAAGGTGTAGTGAAGGGTAACAGTGAACTGTGGTGAGGCAACATGAAGTTGGAGTGAAGGGTAACAGTGAACTGTGGTGAGGCAACATGAAGGTGTAGTGAAGGGTAACAGTGAACTGTGGTGAGGCAACATGAAGGTGTAGTGAAGGGTAACAGTGAACTGCAGTGAGGCAACATGAAGGTGTAGTGAAGGGTAACAGTGAACTGTGGTGAGGCAACATGAAGGTGGAGTGAAGGGTAACAGTGAACTGCAGTGAGGCAACATGAAGGTGTAGTGAAGGGTAACAGTGAACTGCAGTGAGGCAACATGAAGGTGTAGTGAAAGGTAACAGTGAACTGCAGTGAGGCAACATGAAGGTGTAGTGAAGGGTAACAGTGAACTGCAGTGAGGCAACATGGTGTAGTGAAGGGTAACAGTGAACTGCAGTGAGGCAACATGAAGGTGTAGTGAAGGGTAACAGTGAACTGCAGTGAGGCAACATGAATGTGTAGTGAAGGGTAACAGTGAACTGCAGTGAGGCAACATGAAGGTGTAGTGAAGGGTAACAGTGAACTGTGGTGAGGCAACATGAAGGTGTAGTGAAGGGTAACAGTGAACTGCAGTGAGGCAACAGTGCAGGTGCTGGAGGGTAAATAATTGACTTACGTTAACCATATATAATGATAATTTTCTTCACCCGGGGGTCAACTGAGAGAATAGCCACCAGCTGCTCTTGATGCTGGTGAAGGACTCTTGATCCAAAGAACTGGAGTTACGGCTTTCAGATCAAGCTTGGGAGGGAGCCTTTCAATTACAGTGGACATATTTCTTATACAGTTCAATTTTACATGCTAAGATCTGTTATCCTACCTCAGCTCATTTCAAAGCCCAGCTCTATCTGAGGTACAGTACTAACTCCCCAGGATGCCACCCACAACAATTGGCTAACACCCAGGTACCTACGTACTGCTAGGTGAACAGGGACAGCAGCTTTCACCCGTACCGGGGATCGAACCAGGGACACTCAGTATATGAGCTGAGTGAGCTAGCAACCAAACCACGGGATCCAGTTAGGTTTGCTACTTAGATTAATGTAGGTGTTTTTTAATACGGGCATGCTGATATATTTGAAGTCAAAATTGATTTAGCACGTCAGGAATTTGTTATTGCAAAACGTTTAATTTCAAGAAATATTTATAAATTATTGTCAGTCAAAATTTATAGTATAGGAAATGAGTCATTAAAATTAATTCCCTCTTATAAAGTAACTGGTAAAGAATACTTCAAGGGCGTTAAGCAACATATTGGTATTACGCTCATGACTAAGTGGTGTCTGTCTGTGTCTGTCTGTCTGTCTCTGAAGAGACAATCATGTTGGGAAGAAATGGTGTGGTAATACCGACAAGATGTGGAAAGAGACTTATGTAGAGTTCAGGACATTAAAGTAGACGTTTCTCCCAAAGTGGCTTCTTCAGTAAGTGTCCTCAACTGTACATAAGTGTTTTTTCCCACAATCATGTTGGGATTGAAACGTCATGCTCTTCACTAACAGCACCATGACTGGCTGGAAGGAAGCCAGGTGTGGAAGGAAGCCAGGGGCACATGTTAACCCAGTGCTCTATATGCTTCCATCAAGTTTTACATTAACTTTACGTAATTCTCTACTCTGTGCTTTCCAAAATAGTTCTGGACAACTTGTCTGAAAGCTTCCCACGTAGCCAGCTCCAGTAATGTCAATGTTTACAGGTTATTCTTAAACTCTGTATCGTTGGTTAGGCCTAATTTAGATTATACTGTGCTGGAAAAGCCCCTCATGGGAGGTTCTTGGTGAGGGGCTCTTTGATCTAGGGAATTGGATCTGTGCTCCAGTTCCCTGAATTAAGCATGAATACCTTCCATACACACAGGCACTGTATAATACAACAGGTTTAGCGCTTCCCCATGATTATAATAATAATAATGTTCTGGAAAACTTATAGAGAAGGACTTCAGAATTGATCCCGTGAATGAAAAATCTCTCCTACCAGAATACAAAGGCAAAATACCGTGACCTGACCAATTTACAAATACCCCGCACACTGGGCGTGACGAGTTAATGGTTCAAATCGGACCGAAACGTCATCATAAAAAAAAATTCATATGTGGGGGTTCTGTATCTTCCCTACGAGGATAGACTGAGGGCCCTGAATCTGCACTAAGGATAGACTGAGGGCCCTGCATCTGCATTCTTCAGAAAGGCGTATAATTAAGGGTATGATTGAGGTTTATAAAAGGAAAACAAGAATAAACAAATAGAATGTAAATAGCATGTTAAATATCTAAACAAGACAAGACTCGTAGAAATGTTTTCAAGTTATAGATATAGATGGGTGAATAAACTCTCGAGTAATTCACTGAAGCTAAAACCTTGTGTTTTGAAAATAGATTAGACAAATATATGGGATGGTGTGGGTGGTTTTGAGGTGGACCTACCTGGTATGGGCCAGTAGGCCTATATCAGTGCTCCCTATTTTCTATTTTTTTGACCAGGTGGAAGCAGTTCGTGTTTGTCTCCCAACAAACACTTTGGTCTCAAGTTTTGCGTCAGATTAAACTCCAAATTTTTCCTTAAGGTAAATCCTGTACCTTCACCATCAATAATCTTATAAAGTTTTTTATTAAGCCCAACTTTATATGTCATGGTCGAAGAAATATCTTTTAAGTTTGCATCAGTGGCATATGTTGATTTTCCTGAAATAGGATCTGTTCTGCGTCTATTTTGGGTTATATTAGCTTAAATCTACTAAATTATTTTTATTTCCGTAACATCAGTGAGCCCTCAAAAGAACTGTGATCAAAGCAAAATGAAAATCAATTGATTCGCTGTAAAATGAGCAAAAGCGTCATTTCTCTTTGAAGGACAAGCTGCTGGGTGAGGAAGATAGTGACTGGTGTCTAGCAGGATGGATGAGGCGCTGATCAACACTGCCAGTTGATGGATGGTGGATCAGGACGCTGGGAGAAATGTTTGACTGTGAGGGAGGAAGAGGTAGGGGTTAGAGGGAAAGATTGGGGAGGAGAAGGGAGGCTTTGGGGAAGGAATGGTGGAGGGAGTCTGAAGAGAGGGGAAGGAAAGAGGGAGTCTGAAGAGAGAGGGGAAGGAAGTGGGAGTCTGAAGAGAGGGGAAGGGAAGAGGGAGTCTGAAGAGAGAGGGGAAGGGAAGAGGGAGTCTGAAGAGAGAGGGGAAGGAAAGAGGGAGTCTGAAGAGAGAGGGGAAGGAAAGAGGGAGTCTGAAGAGAGAGGGGAAGGAAAGAGGGAGTCTGAAGAGAGGGAAGGAAGGGAGTCTGAAGGAGGAAGGAAGGAGTCTAGAGGGAGTCTGAAGAGAGGGGAAGGGAAGGGGAGTCTAGAAGAGAGGGAAAGGGAAGGGAGTCTGAAGAGAGGAAGGAAGGGAGTCTGAAGAGAGGGGAAGAGAGTCTGAAGAGAGGGAAGGAAGGGGAGTCTGAAGAGAGGGGAAGGGGAGTCTGAAGAGAGAGGGGAATTGAGGAGGGAGTCTGAAGAGAGGGAGGAAGGGGAGTCTGAAGAGAGGGGAAGGGGAGTCTGAAGAGAGGGAAGGGGAGTCTGAGAGAAAGGGGAAGGGGAGTCTGAAGAGAGGAAGGAGTCTGAAGAGAGGGAAGGAAGGGAGTCTGAAGAGAGAAGGAAGAAGGGGAGTCTGAAGAGAGGGGAAGTGGAGTCTGAAAGAGAGGAAGGAAGGGGAGTCTGAAGAGAGAGGAAAGGGAGTCTGAAGAGAGGGAAGGGGAGTCTGAAGAGAGGGGAAGGGAGTCTGAAGAGAGGGGAAGTGGGAGTCTGAAGAGAGGGGAAGTGGGAGTCTGAAGAGAGGGGAAGTGGGAGTCTGAAGAGAGGGGAAGTGGGAGTCTGAAGAGAGGGGAAGTGGGAGTCTGAAGAGAGGGGAAGTGGGAGTCTGAAGAGAGGGGAAGTGGGAGTCTGAAGAGAGGGGAAGTGGGAGTCTGAGGAGAGGGGAAGGGAAGTGGGAGTCTGAAGAGAGGGGAACTGAAGAGGGAGACTACGGAGGAGGAGGAGGAGTGTGGAGAACAGGCACATCTTAGATATACAAGATTTTAAGGTCTGTCAAAATTTTCTGAAGAAAAAATTAGTTGTGTGACTGACCAGGCAATCAAGAGAGAAGCACAAACATGTCAGATATTATCACAGCAGATACTGCCTAGATTGTCAGATATTATCACAGCAGCTACTGCCTAGATTGTCAGATATATCACAGCAGCTACTGCCTAGACTGTCAGATATTATCACAGCAGATACTGCCTAGACTGTCAGATATTATCACAGCAGCTACTGCCTAGACTGTCAGATATTATCACAGCAGATACTGCCTAGACTGTCAGATATTATCACAGCAGATACTGCCTAGACTGTCAGATATTATCACAGCAGCTACTGCCTAGACTGTCAGATATTATCACAGCAGCTACTGCCTAGACTGTCAGATATTATCACAGCAGATACTGCCTAGACTGTCAGATATTATCACAGCAGCTACTGCCTAGACTGTCAGATATTATCACAGCAGCTACTGCCTAGACTGTCAGATATTATCACAGCAGCTACTGCCTAGACTGTCAGATATTATCACAGCAGCTACTGCCTAGACTGTCAGATATTATCACAGCAGCTACTGCCTAGACTGTCAGATATTATCACAGCAGCTACTGCCTAGACTGTCAGAATTATCACAGCAGCTACTGCCTAGACTGTCAGATATTATCACAGCAGCTACTGCCTAGACTGTCAGATTTATCACAGCAGCTACTGCCTAGACTGTCAGATATATCACAGCAGCTACTGCCTAGACTGTCAGATATATCACAGCAGCTACTGCCTAGACTGTCAGATATATCACAGCAGCTACTGCCTAGACGTTTTAATATGATAGTGTTGTACAAAAGTAGACAACATTAATAAGTGATTTTTAAAGAGATTAATATAATGTTGCTAGAAATCCCAGCAGGATATCAATCCTTAGTAAAGTTGACAGAATTGTCCCCTTCCCCCGTCACAGGATATTGTATGCACTCAGGTGGTCAATAATAACCCATGAACTGTATATTTCAATCCCCTTCTTGGATCCTCTTCATCAAAAGAGGGTCGAAATACACAGATCAATTTATCTTCTGTGTTTATGTCGCCATTTGGGATATTATTGAGCGCTGGTAAGTGTTCATTACATTCAGTGAGGTGTATATCTCTAACCTGAGTTTGCGTCATCCCACGAATCCGGGATTAAAGTGTTCTTCAGTGGTGGTCAACAGGCTACATGAAGGCTTCATGGGTCCCACAAACCCAATTCCACGGCTTCGTTCCAGATACCCATGTAGAAATGTAGATTAATTCCTCGGCTTGGCTCCAGATATCCCGGTAGAACTGTAGATAAATTATTTAGAGAACTGACAGGATAAGTTAGGTTAGGTTCGTCAGGAAACAGAACAAGTGTTTCCTGACGCGGGTCTTAGTCAGATGACCCGCCGTTGGAGCTTTTGGTCATATGACTGAGGCCTTCCGCTGGCTTACCGGTCCACCCATTTTTTTTATTACCGACATGATAATGAAACATTAGTGCAACACTTGTGTAACACTTGTGCAACATTATGCAACATTAGAGCAACATTAGAGCAACACAAGTGTTTAATTCATGACCCGTGTACAAAGGTGCCTTAAACCCAATAAGAGCCTCTAGACGCAACGAAGCGGCCCAGTCCTACCCTTGAATCAAAACTAATTACATTCCATTTCCACGGAATCTGTATCACCCCAAAAGGTTTAACGCTTTTTCCCAATAATGTAAAGCCGATTTTCCTTTAGGTTAACTGTTTACCATGGCTAGTCTCTTGATCTGAGGATGAACCGTAAACTCTGGGTTGTGAAGCAACAGTCATTGTAAGGATGGTCACACCACAGGCAATTAGTATTAAGTTCAAGCTATATCACGGACACGGACAGACCCCCTACCCCCCACACACACACACATTTGTTGTGAACGACATGACTAAAGGAATAGACTCCGAAGTGTCCCTGTTTGCATATGATTTGAAGTTGATGAGAAGAATTCAATCGAACGAGGACCTGGCAGAACTACAAAGGGACCTGGACAGGCTGCAGGACTGGTCCAGCAACTGGCTCCTGGAGTTCAACCCCACCAAGTGCAAAGTCATGAAAATTGGGGAAGGGCAAAGAAGACCACAGATGGAGTACAGTCTAGGGGGCCAGAGACTACAAACCTCATTCAAGGAAAAGGATCTTGGGGTGAGTATAACACCAGGCACTTCTCCTGAGGCGCACATCAAAGAAATAACTGCTGCAGCATACTGGAGCCTAGCAAACCTAAGAACAGCATTCCGACATCTTAATAAGGAGTCATTCAGGACCCTGTACACTGTGTACGTTAGGCCCATACTGGAGTACGCAGCGCCAGTTTGGAACCCTCACCTAGCCAAGCATGTAAGGAAACTAAAGGTGCAAAGGTTTGCAACAAGACTAGTCCCTCAGCTAAGGGGTATGTCCTACGAGGAGAGGTTAAGGACGACACTGGAAGACAGGAGATATATTGGGGATATGATAAAGACATATCAAATACTAAGAGGAATCGACAAGGTGGACAGACATAATGTTCCAGAGATGGGACACAGCAACAAGGGGTCACAGTTGGAAGTTGAAGACTCAGATGAACCACAGGGATGTTAGGAAGTATTTCTTCAGTCACAGAGTTGTCAGGAAGTGGAATAGTCTGGGAAGTGATGTAGTGGAGGCAGGATTCATACATAGCTTTAAGGAGAGATATTATGAAGCTCATGGAGAGTGACCGAGTAGCGGCCAGTGAAGAGGCGGGGGCCAGGAGCTGTGAATCGACCCCTGCAACCATACCTAGGTGAGTACACACACATACAGGAAGGAATTTTCAGTTGTCTTAAACCCTCTTGCTGGGCCAACGTCACTACTTGATGACAGGTATTCCAGGGCTGGTCTCCAGGCGAAATTGTCTGAATAAGTGATTCTGTAACAAGTCTCAGCAGTTTTACAATAATGATACCCAGCATGGATTCACGAGGGGCCGTTCCTGCCTATCTAATTTATTAACCTTCTTCAGTTAAGCTTTTGAGGCTGTTGATCACGATAAAGAATTCGATATTGTTTATTTAGACTTTAGTAAGGCTTTTGATAGAGTACCGCACCAGAGACTGTTAAAGAAAGTGGCAGCTCATGGCATTGGGGAAAAAGTGCTGTCATGGATCGAGTCATGGCTCACCAATAGGAAGCAGAGAGTGTGCATAAATGGGGTTAAATCCGAATGGGGACTTGTAACAAGTGGTGTTCCACAGGGATCAGTCTTAGGCCCATTGTTATTTATAATATATATCAATGACCTTGATGAGGGAATTACTAGTGATATGAGCAAATTCGCCGACGACACGAAGATAGGTAGGATAATTGATTCAAACATAGATGTCATAGAACTTCAGGAAGATTTAGACAAACTTAATTCGTGGTCAGAAAAGTGGCAGATGCAGTTCAATGTAGATAAATGCAAGGTTCTGAAGCTCGGGAGTGTCCATAACCCAAGCACTTATAAGTTAAATAACGTAGAACTTAGCCATACAGATTGCGAGAAGGACGTGTCTTGTGTATTGAAGACGTGTCTTGTGTACTCTCTGTGGACTGAACCATCTTTGCTGTGCTTCCGTTATTAGCTACCTGAGATTGGATGATGGTTTCCCTCGACTACGAGCAGCTATATCTCCAAATGAAGGCGGAATTAACGGAAGCTAGAAGAGAGATTCAACGTTTGAAGGGTATATGCAAGGATTATCCCCGGAACAATGTCGCCGATGATCAGACCAACGAATGGATGCTAGTCGAATCTGAAGGGACGAAGCTGAAGTTGAAGAAGGTCCAGGAGACTGCTGTGAAAACCAGCAACTCTTTCTCCTTGTTATCAGACGAATGTGAAGACATCCCAGCGAAGACCATCTCTACAAAGACCGTCGAGAACGTCATGCACACCGCCAGTCGAGGTAAGAACATTGTTTTAGTTGGGGATAGTCAGATTAAGTTTATGGATAGGAATTTTGTCTTAAGGATAGGAATAGGAGGCAGAGGGTGTGTTATCCTGGGGCTGGGATGAAGGATATTGTTAGCCGTCTGGACGACATCATGAGAGGTAATGGGAGCAATCCTATTATCTGTCTCAGTGCTGGAGGCAACGATGTTGGCAGACGTAGGAGTGAGGAGCTGATTAGCAGCTATAGGTCAGCAATAGACAGAATTAGGAAGAAGGGTGGGAACCCTGTCATATGTGATATTTTGCCAAGGAGAGGGGTTGAAATGAATGGTTGTCCAGGGCAATTGGTGTCAATTGCTGGCTGGACAAATACTGTAAGAAAATGCAGTAACATTCATTGACAACTGGGACCTCTTCTATGGCAGAAATGACATGTATGCCAGGGATGGGGTTCACTTATCTAGGTCTGGGGTGGGGGCACTGGCAACTGCAGTGGAGGGAGCTGTTAGGGCTTTAAACTAGAAAAAGTTAGTGGTATGGGTTATGGGGAAAACAGTGAAGTCCCAGTGTAGTAATGTTATAAATTCTAGGGAACTAGTAATAGGCAGAATAAGGTGGATATTGGAAAGCCAGTGGCACTAGGTGACAAGGACAGTAATAGGTATAAGGGAAAAACAGAAATGAGCAGGAAGGGTAAAGAGAAAGGAGGGTCTTTAAGTGTATATTTCACCAATAGTCGTAGTGCTAGGAATAAGATGGACGAGTTGAGAGTAGTTGCAAGTACAGGTAATATTGATGTTTTTGCAATAACTGAAACATGGTTTAATATGAAAAATCGGACTTGCCTGCCGAATGTCACATTCAGGGTTTTAAATTGTTCCAAGTAGACAGAAGTATCGGGAAGGGGGGTGGGGTGGCACTCTATGTCCGTGATCATTTAAATTGTTGTATAAAAATGGGTATAAAGTCTGAATTAACACATACAGAGTCTGTCTGGATAGAATTTTCAGAGGGCATGAAAAATTGATTTTAGGTGTGATATACCGTCCCCCAAACTTAGATAGGGACCAAGGGAGACTACTATGGGAGGAAATTGTTAAGGCCACAATGCACGATAACGTAGTTATTCTGGGTGACTTCAACTTTAGTCAAATTGATTGGAATTTTTTGACTGGGAATTTTGAATCTAACGATTTCTTAGAAGTAGTTCAAGATTGTTTTTAAGCAGTTTGTGACAGAACCTACAAGGAAATAATCTGCTTGACTTAGTTCTGGCAAACAAGGAAACCCTTGTTAATAATTTAGAAATTACAGGGGAAACCCTCGGCGCAAGCGACCACAAATCAATTACCTTTGGCATTGAATGGAAGTTTCATAGTAGGAATAACTCAGTAACGGTCCCAGATTTTCGCAGCAGATTACAATGGACTTAGAGAACACTTATCATCTGTGGACTGGGGTAATGAAGAGAGCTATCAATATGACAGTTTTCTGAACACTATACATGCTGCCCAAAGAACATTTATCCCATATAAAGAAATTAGATCGAATAGAAATGACCCAAATGGATGAATAATAGGCTCAAATATCTTTTAGGGCAGAAGAAAGGAATTTATAGGCGTATCAAAAGAGGTGAGGGTCATCTTACGAATCAGTATATTGACATTAAGAGGGACGTTAAAAGGGGATAAGAAAAGCTAAGCGGGACTACGAAATTAAAGTTGCTAGGGATTCGAAAACTAACCCAAAAGTTTTTCCAGGTGTATAGAACAAAAGTTAGAGATAAGATAGGTCCCCTTAAAAATAATTATGGGTATCTTACTGACAAAGAGAATGAAATGTGCTCTATTTTTAATAATTATTTTCTCTCGGTTTTCACTCAGGAAGACACTAATAATATCCCAAAATTAGGTATTTTATGGGCCTGAAGAAGATAAATTATGTAGTATCACAGTCACTAGCGAAATGGTTATCAAACAGATAGACCGTTTGAAGCAAAATAAATCGCCAGGCCCTGATGAGCTTTTTCAAGGGTTCTTAAGGAATGCAAAATTGAACTCTGTGAACCCTTAACTAACATTTTAACCTATCTCTTCAAACAGGTGTAGTGTCTGATACGTGGAAGATGGCTAATGTAATTCCTATTTTTAAAGCAGGGGACAAGTCGTTACCATCAAATTACCGCCCAATAAGTCTAACTTCAATTGTAGGCAAATTATTAGAGTCGATTATAGCTGATAACATAGAAGCCATCTCGATAGGCATAATTTGATTAATGATACTCAACATGGATTCACCAGGGGCCGTTCCTGCCTAACTAATTTATTAACTTTTTCAGTAAGGCTTTGAGGCAGTTGATCATGATAAAGAATTCGATATTGTTTATTTGGATTTTAGTAAGGCTTTTGATAGAGTACCACATCAGAGACTGTTAAAGAAAGTGGCTGCTCACGGCATTGGGGGAAAAGTGTTTTCATGGATCGAGTCATGGCTCACCAATAGGAAGCAGAGGGTGTGCATTAATGGGGTTAAATCTGAGTGGGGATCTGTAACAAGTGGCGTTCCACAGGGATCGGTTTTAGGCCCGTTGTTGTTTATAATATATATAAATGACCTTGACGAGGAATTACTAGTGATATGAGCAAATTCGCTGATGACACGAAGATAGGTAGGATAATCGATTCAGACGTAGATGTCACGGAACTTCAGGAGGATTTAGACAAACTCAATTCCTGGTCAGAAAAGTGGCAGATGCAGTTCAATGTAGATAAATGCAAGGTTCTGAAGCTCGGGGGTGTCCATACCCAAGCACTTATAAGTTAAATAACGTAGAACTTAGCCATACAGACTGCAGAAGGACTTGGGGGTGATGGTAAGAGCAACCTTAAACCAAGACAGCAATGCCTAAGCGTCGTAATAAGGCAAATAGATTACTGGGATTTATATCAAGAAGTTAGCAACAGAAGTCCAGAGGTTATATTACAGCTTTATACATCATTAGTAAGGCCTCATCTAATTACGCAGCTCAGTTTTGGTCTCCATATTACAGAATGGACATAAATTCGTTAGAAAACATTCAGCGTAGAATGACTAAATTAATACATAGCATTAGAAATCTTCCTTACGAAGAAAGATTGAAGACCCTAAAATTACATTCACTTGTAAGACGTAGAATGAGGGGAGACATGATCGAGGTATACAAGTGGAAAATGGGTATTAACAAAGGGGAATAAATAAGGTCTTTAGGATATCTTCCAAGAAGAACCCAATAATGGATTCAAGTTAGATAAGTTTAGATTTAGAAAGGATATAGGAAAGTATTGGTTTGGAAATAGGGAGTTGATGAGTGGAACAGTCTGCCTAGTAGGGTTATTGAAGCTAGGACCTTGGGTAGTTTTTAAATTTAGGTTGGATAAATTCATGAGTGAGAGGGGTTGGATTTGGTGGGACTCGCGCATGAGTGGGTAGAATTGTCAAAGCTTTTTCTTGGGTAGCATTGAAAATTTGGTTGAGCAAATATTCTGTTAGTGGGGCGGATTGTGAAGGACCTGCCTAGTATGGGTAAACAGGCCTGCTGCAGTGCTCCTCCTTTCTTATGTTTCTTATGTTTCTTATGCCTAAGCGTACGTAATAAGGCAAATAGATTACTGGGATTTATATCAAGAAGTGTTAGCAACAGAAGTCCAGAGGTTATATTTCAGCTTTATACATCATTAGTAAGGCCTCACCTAGATTACGCAGCTCAGTTCTGGTCTCCATATTACAGAATGGACATAAATTCGTTAGAAAACATTCACGAGAATGACTAAATTAATACATAGCATTAGAAATCTTCCTTACGAAAAGAAAGATTGAAGACCCTAAAATTACATTCACTTGTAAGACGTAGAATGAGGGGAGACATGATTTGGCAAAAAAAAAGTTGAGAAGATAGGATAAGTGGGGAATAACAGGCTGTTTGAGACGCGTGGAAGAGGAAGCAAGGGAATATTGGCAGATAAAGACGCAGATGAACCATAAATGTTAGTGTGATCTTTTTTTGTCTTAGGTGTAGCCAGTAAGTGGAAGGGAAGGGGGAAGTGTAGTATAACGAATATTTTGGCAAAGACCCTTTTT
>WNWK01018221.1:0-40482 GCA_009830355.1 Cherax destructor | reverse complement strand
CTTTCGTCAACTTCAAGCCTCTATATCTCCGAAAATTTGACGCAAAAAATTTGTTTAGCCTATTAGATTTAAAAAAAAACTATCATTTCATAAGTTTTTTTTTTTTTTTTTTTAAAAATTTTGACCCTGAAAAGAGATTCGGAGGGCCTGTCGACCCGAAAGGGTTAAGTGTTATATTTTCTTTGTTTTAAATTTAACCCTTTGGGGGTCGCCAGGCCCTCTCCCAAACTCATTCTCAGGATCGCAAATTTTTCGGAAAAATTTTTTTTATTTTTTCTTATGAAATTATAGAGAATCTTTTTCCAATCATAACGACACCAAAATTATGAAATTTGATCGAAAACTAATGGAATTATGCTTTCGCGAAGTTAGGGGTATCGACTTTTACACATCGGTGATTTCGCCCACTTTGAGCCCTATTTTCAGCAAATTTCAATGTTTCAGTCTACTAAAATTATAGCTATTTTGCTAGAATTCCATTTGTTCTATCAATTGAGTACAAGAAACCGCGAATTTACCGATTTCAACTACCCAATAAGGTGGTCACAAATTGGCAATTTGGCCAATTTCACACAAATTTCAAAAGATGCCAATTTCAAAATAGGGTCCAGAATAAATGAGACAGACAATCCTGGCACTCAAATAATATTTTATCTGTTCATTAGTCATGTCTCCAGGCCCCTTTTACATTACTTTTGCTTTCCATTTTGAATTTTTATTCTCACAAAAATTAGAAGATTTACTGTTATGTATACAACAGCATCATTGTAAAAATGGTATAAATAATATCAGCGCACTTGTGTAAGAATATTACACTACCCAGTTGATGTGTATTGGACGCATAGCGTGATTTGTTTACTCTTGAACATAGACAAAAATCAAACATTTTCGCTACTTTGCGCTCAATTTCTAGGTACTTGTCATCGAGAAACCAATCAAAAGTATCTTTATTTCTCTAATATATCTTCCATTCTATCAAATGAGACCACGAAAACGAGAATATAACCATATATACCATACGAAAATAGACTGCAAAGTCGCTGTTTTAAACCAAAAACACGGTCGAAGTTTTTTCTTCCTCATTATGCACTGTGTACTACAGGATTTTTTATACTGTGCACACTGACCGCACAGACCCATTCTCTCACATCTAGGCCTACCAGCCTGTTTCTGCTTAATTTGAGGCCGCTAGAATTTAGGCGTACTAGTACGTCAAACACCCTGGTGCATAAGCCATACTAGTATGGCCGAAACCCCGAAAGGGTTAAAATCAAGTCCTTGTCTCACATGTTCATAACCTTATACTACACCCAGTGCAATATTACATCATCATAATCGTATTAACCCTTAAACTGTCCACACGTAGATATACGTTCACTCGCGTAGCTGACCGAACGTAGATCTACGTTTTTTTTCAAATGCTTTTAACCATGCCACGATAAGCCTGAGTTGCCTAGAGATTAGAGAATGGGTCTGTGCACTCAGTGTGTGTAGTATTACAAAATGTGGGAATGACAAAAAAATGCACTCTTCATTTTAAAGAAAACGAACAATTTATTTTTTTCTCAAAATACTCGGTCAGCTACGCGAGTGAACGTATATCTATGTGTGGACAGTTTAAGGGTTAAAATAAATTCCAACCAACCCACTTTATTTTTCACTTTTTATTCTTTATTTTTATTTTTTTAATTTACCATTACTTGCTTACTATTCTAAACTATTATTTTAGAACAGGTAACCAGTGCAAGCTATTTTGTCAAACTTGTGCCATAATAAGAGTTAGCAATATCCCTGTACAGTGGACCCCTGGATTACGTACTGCTTCAAACTTGAACAATTATGTAAGTGTATTTTTGTAAGGGCTTTTGTAAGTGTATTTTTGAGGGTCTAAAAGGACTAATCTAATTTACATTATTCCCTTTGGGAATAAATTTGTTTGGTAATGGCACTTGAACACATTCTGGAATAAAATAGTAATGATGTAATCCGGGGGTCCACTGTATTATATAATTACTCATTTTCATCTACTATTTATAAACTATTAATTTTGTTTTCATTATTTTTTCTTTTAACTACCATTACCTACAGATTATTAACTTTAAATTATCAATTCCTGTACCAAACAATATTATTGTATTCAGTAAATTTCATTAGCTAGTAAGATAAATAAGTTTAGTATCATAATATTAAGTTTAACATAATACTTTGTTGAAAAGTCAAAAAATGTAGAATCACACTCAATCATATGATTACAAGCATTGATCCTGATATCATCCTTTTATAAATGACTCACATGCATCAAACAGCAACTGTAATTATTATACAGCAGACCAAGCAAAGACATTGCTCAGAGCCAACAATAACATTACCATCTTTAATTACAATGTCAGATCATTGAGCAAACATTATGATGATCTCACAGCATTGCTCAATTCCCTGCATACCAGTATGTCAATCATCACACTCACCAAGACCTGGCTAAAGCCTGGTACTACAGATGTCTATACCATTCCTGGTTAGACAGCCATACACAACTGTAGGACAGACCAGCAAGGGGGTGTAACAGCTATATACTACTCAAATCAACTTGAATGTATCAATAATTCTTGCACAAGGGATGAACATGGAGAATATATTATAGCTAAATTTAAATCAAAAGACCTGCAAAAAACCCTCACAGTGATAAACATCTACAGAATACCAGTCAAACATTCACCACTTTAGTGAAAAATTAGGAAACCTGATAACTGATGCACACATGAACAAAGACCATTTGCTGCTCACAGGAGATTTCAACATAAATCTCCTACATGACCAGGACCCACAGGTAACAGAATTCACAAACACTATGAGCAACTGCTTGTTGCTACCAACAATAACAAAACCTACAAGAATCTCTGAGATTAGTATCTTCTTATTAGACCACATCTGTACTAACACCAGATCCCTTTAAAATCAGGCATTATCACTGACAACACCACAGACCACTACCCTACCTTTCTCATAACCAACCTAGGTAAATTGCCCCAAGACATGACTAAAGTTACCTTCAGACTACATAACGAGACAGCAGTTGATAATTTTATAACAGGTATGATTAACACTGACTGGCATAATGAGACTGAATCATACTCAGAGACTAAATAGTCCCAGGCTAACACCAAACATCCTAAAATCCATTAATACAAAGCACCTATATGAAAAACAGTACAGAATGGGTCAAATAACCAGAGACCACTCTAAGCGTTACTTGTCAATCCTTACCAGTCTGATAAACAAACAAACAAACAAACAAACAAACAAATTTATTTCATTGCAGATTACATGGGTATCGGAAGTTACAATGTAAATTGAGTGCAAGGAGAGCCACTGACATGCCATGGCATTAGGGGCAGCTTATTCTAGTCCTTAAAAACTATGTACTTAATATTAGAGAAATTTATTGAGTTTATTCTAGTTAAAAATTATTTTCAAAATTACAATATGAGGAAATTTTACTGTTTAAATTATTATATAATGATATTAGATCTTAGATTGTTACAGGTGTTAAGATTCTTGAATGATAATATGGAATTGAGATTATCTTAAGGAAAATAACATTGAACATTTTTGACATTAACTTATAATATGAGTAGGGGGTAACATAATAGTAACATATTATTAAAAATTGAGATTATCGTATAGGAAAGTAACAATGAGCATTTTTCAAAGTAGTTTATAGTATGATCATTTAGGTTTGGGTGAGTAGGTGGTTTTTGAGTTGAGTCTTAAATTGATTTTCAGACAAGATTATCTTAATATTTACTGGTAATGAATTCCAGATTCTGGGGCCCTTTATGTGAACAGATTACATAACATAAAAGGTGATATGAAAAAGATCTGGAAAACCCTATCTGAAATTCTAGGAACTAAAAAGATATCAAAAAATAAAACAATCAAATTAACTAAATCAGATGAACCCCGGCTCCCACCAACTGAAACAGCAAACAGACTCAATGTTTTCTTCTCCACCATAGAAAAGAATCTAGCAAGTAAGATCCCAAGCTCAAACACCCATCCATCATGTTGTGTGGGTATTGGGAGAGATAAATATGGTTGGAAGTAAACTCACGGATGGATGGTGGATTAGATATATTACGTGAATGATTTTTTTTTTTTTAATATTCGGAGCAGTACGCGAGTGAACGTAGATCTACGTGTGGACAGTTAAAGGGTTAAAAACAAGGCAGGAGATATAAATAACTTACCACCTTTTATGTACAAAAAAGCTTCTCAAGTACTATCACCAATAATTGCAACACTCTTTAACAAATCCATCGAAACCTCCACCTTCCCATCAATTCTTAACCCTTTCAGGGTCCAAGGCCATTTTTGGAAGGGGTGCACCAGTGTCCAAGAATTTTAAAAAAAAAAAATTCTTATTTTTTCTTATGAAATGGTAGAGAATCTTTTTCTGAAGGTAATAAAACAAAAAGTACAAAATTTTATTGAAAATTGAGGAAATTATGCTCTTGTGAATTTTGATGCGTCAGTGATATTTACGCATCGGTGATTTTGCCAAATTTGATTCCCATTTTAGGCCCATTACATTATTCCAGTCAACCAAAATCTTTGCTATTTCACTAGTATTACTTCTATTCTATCGATTGAGCACAAGAAATCGCCCAGTCAACTGTTTCAACTACAAAATAAAGTGATTGGAAATTGGTAATTTAGCCAATTTAACTCAAAGTTCAAAATATTCCAATTTCAAAATAGGGTGCAGAATAAACAATGCAGGCATTCCTGGCACTAAACTAACATTTCCTCTGTTCATTAGTTACATTTTCAGTCTTTACAAATGAATTCCATTTTTATTTTGTATTCACATAATGAATTTTTATTCAAACCAAAAAATGGAAGATTTAATGTTATGCAATATTGTAATAATTGTACAAATAATATCACCACATTTGTGAACGCATATTAGACCCACCAGCTGGCGCGTATTAGATGTGTGAGGTCATTTGTTTACTCTTGAACATTGGCAAAAATTTAACATTTCCGCTACTTTGAGCTCAGTTTCAAGCCATTTCCAATACTAAAACCAATCAAAATCATCTCTATATCTGTTATATCTTCCATTCTATCAAATGAGATCAAGAAATCGCAAATACAGTGCCCCCGAGTAACGAGCACCCCGGAAATCGTACAATTATGTAAGTATAATATTGTAAGTACTTTTGTAAGTGTATTTTTGGGGGTCTGAAATGGACTAACCTACTTGACATCATTTCTTAAGGGAGTAAATTCGTTCGGTAATGGCACTTGTGCAGGCTTCTGGAATAAATTTTGCTCGTTACTCGGGGGTCCACTGTACAACTATAAAAAGTACATGAAAAAACACTGCAAAGTCGCTATTTTAATCGAAAATTATGGTTTCAGGTTTTTTTCTCTCATTATGCACTGTGTGCTGCAGGATTTGTTTTATGTGGTGCACACTTACCACATAGATGTATTCTCTCATATCCAGGCCCAAATTTACCGCTCACAGCTTATCTGAGTCAGCTGAGCTCATGATGTAGAACTACGGTTTGGACCCTGAACTCAAAGCCGTAGAACTACGGCACGGACCCTGAAAGGGTTAAAATAGCGAGGGTCACCCCTATGCAAAAAGGAGGAAATCAAACAGACTTGAATAACTATAGACCAATATCTAACATACCTCTGCTCTATAAAATCTTTGAAAAATTAATTCATAGGCAGATCTATTCCTATCTCGTCTCACATAACATACTCAACCCCTGTCAGTTTGGATTCAGGACTAATAAAAGCACAAATTATGCTATTATACACACGCTAGAACTAATATACACCGCTCTCAAGAATAAAGAAGTCCCGCTGGGAATCTTCATTGATTTACATAAAGCTTTTGATACAGTTGACCATGATTTGCTACACATTAAAGTCATACCTTAGTAACAGAAGCCAATATGTGTACACAAATGGAGCTAATTCTTCCACACAACCAATTACAGTCAGCGTCCTGCAAGGAAGTGTCCTTGGCCCACTCCTCTTCCTCATTTACATCAATTACCTACCAAATGCATCACAACTACTCAAACCCATATTATTTGCAGATGACACAACATATGTCTTCTCTCATTCAAACCCAGACATACTAGCCAACACTGTTAATACTGAATTGCAGAAAATATCTACCTGGATGATGACTAATAAGCTAACTCTCAATACTGACAAAACCTATTTCATTCAGTTTGGAAACAGAGCTACAAATGTTCCACTTAACGTAACGCTAAACGGTTCACCCATCACAAGACTCACAGAGGGAAAATTCCTAGGGATCCACCTTGACAGTAGCCTCAAATTCCAGACACATATACAACAAATTTCCAAGAAAATCTCCAAAACAGTAGGCATACTATCAAAGATATGGTACTATGTTCCACAATCAGCTCTCCTTGCACTGTATCATTCACTCATCTACCCTTATCTCACCTATAGAATTTGTGCATGGGGATCAACAACATTCAATCACCTAAGACCACAAATAACTCAACAAAAGGCTGCAGTCAGAATGATAACAAATTCTTACTCCAGACAACATACTCCACCAATATTCAAAAGTCTAAAACTACTCACTGTCAAGAACATCCATACTTATTATTGTGCCTACTACATTTATAAAACACTACACTCACACATAAACCCTCCACTCAAACTTCTCCTCACCAACCTTAACAGGATGCATGACCATAACACTAGACATAGATCACTGTTTGATGTACCCTGTTTCCATATCACACTATGCAAAAACTCTATGCACATAAAGGGCCCCAAAATTTGGAATTCATTACCAGTAAATACGAAAGTAACCCGGTCTGAACATCAGTTTAACCCATTAACTGTCCAAACATATACAGTGGACCCTCGCTATTCGAACACTCCAAAACTCACCCTCATTCCAGAATGCTGTTCAAGTGCTGTTACCAAACGAATTTACTCCCAAAAGGAATGATGTAAATTAGATTAGTCCATTTCAGACCCCCAAAAATACACTTATAAAAGCACTTACAATAATAAACTTACATAAAAGGGTGAGTTTTGGAGTGTTCGAATAGCGAGGGTCCACTGTATATACGTTCTCTTGCCCAGTGCTCCGAATATTTTGGAAAAAAACAAAAATATATATAGAAATAAAGAGCACATTTTTCTAAGTGTTATAGCATAAAAATAAAATAATTACGGTCAGTACTTACCGAGATATGAGGCCGCAAATTTGGCACTTGATGATCACCTGACAGCAACATGGAGCGCTGCCGCTTGCAGAAAATCTACATATTTACCATTTTCTTTCATTTTTTTTTTAATATTCTGGGTTTTTATTATATGATATCTATGTCTTGTAGTAAATCTTTTGATTTCAATGCCAATTGTTGTTTATACACCAATATTATGTAAGAAATTATTATCATACTGACAAAAACACACATGTACACACTGATAGGTGATTTTCTACACCTTGCTGAATCACATTCTATTATCTACAACTATATACAAGTATTTACATGTTCCACTTATGTTTCTAGAAGTCCACAATTGTATGATACTCCATGAAGCATGGATTCATACACAGTGCCACTCCACACTGGTGACATATGAATCGTGTGTCCTTCCGCTGTTGGGGTTGCTTTGTGGTGGTAGCACACACAACACACTTTTTCTGGGAATGATTCGGTGTGGGACTTTCCCCAATGGCTGTGGTTGTGGTTGGGGGACATGTCGCTGAGGGGCTGGTATAGGTGTTGTACCATACTTTCTTGCTATCTGTTTTATGACATTCAGGGAGAATTCTGCGAAACGTTGTCATTGTCCAGTCTTTATTTCATACATATTGAATGCATTGAGCATTGCAATGTCTACAAGGTGGAAAAACACTTTTATATACCACTTGCGACTTCTACGCACACAGTCAACAAACCCTATCATCATGTCACACTTGTCAACTAGTCGCATATTGTTCGTATAGTCAACAACAGCAGCTGGCTTTACAATACGTTCATTGGTGTCCCTGTTCACTTTGTCTGTTTGTACCATCTCGTTTCTATGGATGGTTGACAGCAATGTAACATCTCGTTTGTCATGCCACATCAGTGCCATGATGTCATTGGCATGAAATGCTTGCACTGCACCATCAGCACTGCCTCCAATGAACCTTGGCATATGTTTTCTATTTCGTCTCACTGTTCCACATATATCAGTATTGTTCACACTTAGGAAATCAGCAAGCATAGGGCTTGTATACCAGTTGTCTGTGTACAATGTATGACCTTTGCCAAGGTATGGCTCCATCATCTTGTGAACAACATCACCGGAAATGCCCAACATCTGCCTGGTATCATCGAGTGTGTTTTTCCCGGTGTATACAATGACATCCAACACAAGACCAGTCTCACAGTCACATATAACAAAAAGTTTTACACCAAAGTGATTACGTTTGCTTGGTATATATTGCTTGAATGACAGGCGTCCCTTGAACAGAATCAAGGACTCGTCGACAACAATGTTCTTGAAGGGATAAAAGTAGGCACTGAATTTCTGCTTCAGATACATAAACACTTCCCTGATTTTGTATAGGTTATTTCTGTTTTGCCTATTCCTGTCTGAGAAATGCAACATTCGTAGCAACAGAGTGAATCTGTTGCAGGGAAGGAGGTCACGGAAGACAGGAGTACTGATAATGTAGTCTGTGGACCAGTAATGTGGTATAGTGTGTTTATATGTATGTTGCATAAGCATCACAGTGCCAAGGAATAAATACATTTCAGCCACATTTGTATCTTTCCATCTGCGCAGCTGTGACGATTCTGAAACCTATGTGTTGTCCATGATATAGCGGTAATAATTGTTCATCTGGGTCACTATCAAGTTCATCATAGGCTTGTCAAAGTACAACTGGAAAAAGTCTCACTCTGTAGACTCATTCGTTATGGAACATTCTGGCAGGATGCCACTTCCACTCACATCAAAATCAAAAGGCTGTGGCACGAATACACTTTGTGTCCAGTTCCACTCACGGTCACATGGTGCAGGGTGGACCAGTGGCATGGGGCATGGGGGAGCAGGAGGGGGGACAGGAGTGGAGGCAGCACATGGTTAAGGGTGTGCCAGGCTGTCCTTTGTCTGTCCACCCACCGTGCCATGTGGTCCAGGCACCATGCCACCCAACACTACCTCCTCCTCCTCCATCCCAGCATATTCACCTTCATGATCCCTTTCACTATCAGTCGCCGGGGTTTTAGATCGTACTTACAATAATATGTCACCATCCCCACAAAGGACTGAACTTTCCCTACAGACGTAGGTGAAGGTAAATTCACAAGAGCCTCCACCTTCCAAGAAGAAGGTTTAATACCTTCCCCTGAAATTTCATACCCCAGATATTCAATAGATCTGGTTTTCAACACTGACTTATTCTTATTTATTACTACATTATGCTTCTGTAAAATACTCAACACCTGCCGGAGTCTAACATCATGCTCAGCTTCTGTGGCACCACATATTATGATATCATCTAAATAGGATGCTACCCCATCCAGTTTAACAAACAATTGGGAAATAAATTTCTGGAAAATACCAGGAGATGAGGAAATTCCAAAGGGTAATCTCTTATATTTAAAAATGCCCCTGTGGGTATTAATTACTAACAGTTGTTGGCTCCTCTCATCTACAGGTATCTGTAAATAAGCATCCTTTAAATCTAATTTTGTAAATATTTTACCTTTACCTACTACAGACAATAATTCCTCAATCCTGGGTAAAGGATATCTTTCACAATGAATTTGCTCATTTACATATTTAAAATCCCCACAAATTCTCATAGACTTACAGTCAGCCTTCAGTACTGGCACAATAGGTACAGACCATTCGCTATGCGATATAGGCTCAATAATGCCTTTCTGCACTAGTTTTTCTAATTCTTCCTCAATCATCTCTTTGTGAAAAAATGGTACTGGCCTTGCTTTCACAAACTTAGGGACAGCATCACTTTTCACATGAATTTGTGCCACGATGCTGGAGATAGGTTTACTAGAATCTAACCTAAAATTATCTAACATTTCTTCAGCACTGTCTAGTTTGTTAATTTTGGTAGATTCATCCAATCCAGCAAGGTAAATCCTACCTTTTTCATGAGGTCTTTCCACACAAGTTACTATTATTGGATTTCACTACATAAAACACTTGTGACACCTCTAATTTATTATATCTTACCAGCAAAACCACCTGTCCCAGAAGGTTTATTTTCCCATTATCATATGCAGTTACCCTCCTAGAACATGGTTCAATGAGCCCCTTTACTGCCTCTACCCAGTCTTTGGATAAAGTCGAGATGGACGCCCCACTGTCAATCTCAAAGGGTACCTGTTTATTGTTAATGATAAACCCATATTTCTCTGCCTTCATGGAAAACACACTATCCTCTAAGGCATATAAGCTCATCACTTCCTCATCTGCCGAACTATCACCGCCATCCAGCACCTTAATTGACTTTGTTCTAGGATATCTGGTGACTGCTGTGTCCTTGCTGTCCTGTTTTTTCAATACTCGATTTTGATACAGCCTTAGGAGACACTTTTGAAAATTTCTCACTACACACTCTTCTCAAGTGGCCTTTCTTATGACACTTATTACAGAAAAAATCTTTAAACCTACAAGTACTACTACTGTGCTGGAACCCACAATGTTTACATTTCACAGCATTAATCACTTGTATCGCAGGAGCAGAGTTCTGATCTGTAGCAAATGCCTGTTCCAAGTTCAAAAGTTTGTCAAATAGTTTTGCCGACTGCACACTTTGCAAATCCAAATTTTCTGCAACTAGGTGAGGAAAATACACTTCATCCACCACCGCCATAAACAACTGGTCCCTCACTCTGGGGTCAAATTGTCCCCCAAAGGTACAGTTCACAGCCAACGCTTTTAAATCTGTATATAATTCATGCAAGGACTCACCCTGTCGTTTCTTCCTCTGCTGAAAAGCCAATAAACTGCGGTGGTAGGCTGGTTTCACTGCATAATAACTTTTCAGTGCCAAGACTAAGTCATCGTAATGCTTCATGTGTGGTAAATCTGGAGCACACACATTACCTAAAACACTGTAAGTTTCTGATCCCAGGGACACTAGCAAGAAATTCCTCTTGTTATCTTGCTCTTTAATTCCTAAGTGAGCGAAATTGGCTTCCAACAAGCTTAGCCAAAGCTCCAAAGAAATCTTACGTGGGTCGAAAGGTTCCAACCTTCCTTGTGCTGCTGCCATGCTGCCACTTGTTGCCGCTGTATCACCGTTCTGCTGCAATGTCCTCGGCTGGCAATATCCCCACTACTTCAGGCCACAGTGGCCCACTATCTTTGGCTCTGATGATCCCATCCTCGTCGCCACTGTAGTGGTTGTAGGTTAATAATACCCAGAGTAACAATAACAATGTACTCTCCAGGGCCGCTCCATAACAACAACAACAATAACAAAAACAATTATAAATGACTGAACCAAACAAACAGTATTCAATCCTCCTACTGCTCCCAACCCCTTACAGTCCTCAACAACGCAGAGACACTCGTTTTATGTGTGAGGAGTGTAAAGTACCATTGTGCATGACACCATGTTTCAAAGAGTTCCACAAGCTCCACCACTTCTAGGAACATGTCCAGTGACTGTATATATGTATATATATGATAGAAAAATAGTAATAAACAATCTTTGACATTGTTACTTTTTGTAAACATGTTTTGTAAACAATGTAATGAAAACAAAGTTTGTGTAGTTATTGTGAGGTAAATAACGAGTGAATATTTGAAAAACAGCACTTATATTGGTCTCACAGACCATAAAAGTTATTTGAAAAAGAAAAAAGAAAAAAAGAAAAAAAAAAAAACTAAAAAAAATCAAAGAAAAAATTACCGGCCGACCGCAGTCACTGATGTTGCCATACATGGCTCATTTTCTCTCAACTTCAATCATCTATATCTCGGTAAGTATTGATCGCAGAAATGTTTTTTTTAGCCTATTAGATTTAGAAAAAAACTCTATTATTTCATACGAATTTTTTTTTTTTTTTTTTTTTTAAATTTCTCGACCCTGAGAGAGAGTTAAGAATTGAGGCCTCAACCCTGAAAGGGTTAATAGCTACGACAACACTAAGATTTCTGAATGATGACACTAGGTGGATGGTATCACTAAATTTTTGGTCAGGTACACTGGCAGGTTTAAAGATTATTAATACGAGCTGACCGGCATGGTAGGGTTCTGGCGACTGTTGGCAACTGTTTACTACATGAACCTTGCGTCTTTAGGCCTAAATTCACCTTAAATTTCACCTTACATTTATTTGGTATCTTATCTATATATTACAGTACCTGGAGTCTATCTGGAGAGAATTCCAGGGGTCAACGCCCCCGCGGCCCGGTCTGTGACCAGGCCTCCTGTTGGACCAGAGCCTGATCAACCAGGCTGTTACTGCTGGCTGCACGCAGTCCAACGTACGAACCACAGCCCGGCTGATCAGGTACCGACTTGAGGTGCCTGTCCAGTGCCTGCTTGAAGACAGCCAGGGGCTTGTTGGTAATCCCCCTGATGTATGCTGGGAGGCAGTTGAACAATCTTGGGCCCCTGACACTTATTGTGTTGTCCCTCAACGTGCTAGTGGCACCCCTGCTCTTCATTGGGGGGATGTTACATCGCCTGCCGAGTCTTTTGCTTTCATAGGGAGTGATTTTTCTGTGCAAGTTTGGTACTAAGCCCTCGAGAATTTTCCATGTGTATATAATAATGTATCTCTCCCGCCTGCGTTCTAGAGAGTACAGGTTTAGGAACTTCAAGCGTTCCCAGTAGTTGAGGTGGTTTATCGCACTTATGCGTGCGGTGAAGGTTCTCTGCACATTTTCAAGGTCAGCAATTTCACCCGCCTTGAAAGGTGCAGTTAGTGTGCAGCAATATTCCAGCCTAGATAGAACAAGCGATCTGAAAAGTGTCAACATGGGCTTGGCATCCCTGGTTTTGAAGGTTCTCATTATCCATCCTGTCATTTTTCGAGCAGATGCAATTGCTACATTGTTATGGTCCTTGAAGGTGAGATCCTCTGACATGATCACTCCCAGGTCTTTGACATTAGTTTTTCGCTCTATTGTGTGGTTGGAATTAGTTTTGTACTCCGATGAGATTTTAATTTCTCCACGTTTTCCGTATCTGAGTAATTGAAATTTCTCATCATTGAACTTCATATTGTTTTCTGCAGCCCATTTAAAGATTTGGTTTATGTCTGCTTGGAGTCTTGCAGTGTCTTCAACGGTGGACACTGTCATACAGATTCGGGTGTCATCTGCAAAGGAAGACACAGCACTGTGGCTTATATCCCTGTCAATGTCTTATATGAGGAATAGGATGGGAGCAAGTACTGTGCCTTGTGGAACAGAGCTTTTCACAGTAGCTGCCTCAGACTTTACTCTGTTGACTACTACTCTTTGTGTTCTACATGTTAGGAAATTATAGATCCATCTACCAACTTTTCCTGTTATTCCTTTATCACGCATTTTGTGTGCTATTACACCATGGTCACACTTGTCAAAGGCTTTTGCAAAATCTGTGTATATAACATCTGCATTCTGTTTATCTTCTAGAGCATCCAGGACCTTGTCATAGTGGTCCAGTAGTTGGGACAGACAGGAGCGGCCTGCTCTAAACCCATGCTGTGCTGGGTTGTGCAATTGATGGGTATCAAAATAAACACTATAACACTATATATGATACTATTATCTTGGAGACTCTTTCCTCTGGCAAAAAAGGTTCTAGTATTGTTGTTATTTGCACACGGTACACTAAGCCTAACGTCCCCTCTTGAAAGTATACTCTGGCAGGTATTGCACACTAATTCTCCTTTTTGACGCAGTGTATACTAATTTTCCTGCTAGTTTGGTTCCAAGCGTTGGACGGATGAAACTTATAAGTTCACTGGCACAGTCTAGAGTTCTGGCACGCAAACGAGATCGCGATAATCACGAAAAAAAACACGGAGCACGGGCACGCGGGGCACTCGCGAGTTTTGAATTGATGTATGCAATTACAATAATGAGTTGCAGTGCAAAGAGAGCCACTATCATGCCATGGCATTATGGGCAGACTAAATTTAATGGCTTACAGACTACTTAATACTAGAGAAATTGATCATAGTTTGTTAAAGTTGTACATCTGTTTTTATTTATAGCAGAAAGTAAGTTTACTCAAATTACATTTTGGGGATATTACATTGGGACAAGTTGAAAGTATTTTGTAAATTGTTTATATCAATAGTAAATACATGTTTTTAAATTATATTATGGGATTATAACATTGTGCATTGTTGAAAGTAGTTTACAGTATGAGAATGCTACAATTGGGTGTAAGGCAGTATTGTTTTGGCCAGGTATTTATACTACAATGTAGTATTAATTAATGTGTGAACTTTGGGCATCTAGTTTTGAAGTTTTAAGATTTAGGTAATTGGGAGATTTTTTGGTAAAGTTAAGTATTGAGTACAGCCTCTCCTCACTTAACGACGGAGTTCCATTCTAAGACCACATTGGTAAACGAATTCATCGCTAAGTAAGGAGCATACTATAATGGTAGTGGGTTTGTGTTATCTATCTCTGATATTGTTTTAATGTCACCTCTGCACCATTTATAACATTTCTCGAAAATTTTGAAATGTTTATACAGCAGTGTACTGTATATTGTAATAAACAGAATAGAGAAAATCAGCTCTAATATACATTATTTAGGTATGCATACTGGTCAGAGAGTCTGTCGTAAGTCCGACTCGACGGTAAACGAGTACGTCGCTAAGTGAGGAGAGGCTGTATTGAGTATTTAGTTTAGGGTGAGTAGGTGGTTTTTGAAAAGAGTCTTAAGTTGATGTTCAGACCGGGTTACTTTTATATTTACTGGTAATGAATATTTAGGTACAGGTACACATAAGTATAATTATCAGAGTACATATAAAATGGGCAGTAACTTTAAAACACTTGAAATTTTGGAAAGTTTCCAGACAATGGAGAGACACGGTGCTCAGGGAGAATGTAAACAAACCAAGTGGTGCTCAGTGACTGTATTAGAAAGTCTGGTGGGGTGAGCCGTATAGAGAGTTTGGTCATAATTTGAAATGTCCGCATTATCAGAACACCATAAGGTGAAACGCCGTAAAGCGAGGCCCTACTGTATATTGTAATAAACAGAATACAGTGGGCCCTTGAAAATCGTCCATAATCCGTTCCTGAGAGTCCGCCTATTTTCAAAATGGACGACTTTCAAAACCATTTTCCCCATAAGAAATAATGTAAATCAAATTAATCCGTTCCTGACATCCAAAAGTATTTAAAAAATATTTTTTTTTACATAAAATGTACATTTATCTACACAGAAAACAATGAGACATGAAGTATAAAACAGTAATAACTTGACACTTACCTTTATTGAAGAGTTGTTGATGTGTGGAAGACAGGAGGAGGGTAGAGGATTTAAGAGTTACTATTGTTTGGAAGGGGAATTCTATTCCATAGACTTCAGGTACCAAGTCCTTTTCTGGGGTTACTTCCCTTCTTTGTCTTTTACTGCCACAGTACATTCATTACTTACTTTAACCCTTTCAGGGTTTTTGACATATTAGTACGTCTTACGCACCAGGGTGTTTGACGTACTAGTACGCCTAAATTCTAGCGCCCTCAAATCAAGCAGAAACAGGCTGGTAGGCCTAGATGTGAGAGAATGGGTCTGTGCGGTCAGTGTGCGCAGTATAAAAAAATCCTGCAGTACACAGTGCATAATGAGGAAGAAAAAACTCCGACCGTGTTTTTGGTTTAAAACAGTGACTTTGCAGTCTATTTTCGTATAGTATTTATGGTTAAATTCTCGTTTTCTTGGTGTCATTTGATAGAATGGAAGATATATTAGAGAAATAGAAATAATTTTGATTGGTTTCTCGATGACAAGTACCTAGAAATTGAGCTCAAAGTAGCGAAAATCTTCGATTTTTGCCGATGTTCAAGAGTAAACAAATGACGCCACGCGTCCAATACACATAAACTGATGAGTCTAAAATTCTTGCACAAGTGCGCTGATATTATTTATACTATTTTTACAATGATGCAGTTGTATACATAACAGCAAATCTTAATTTTTTTGTGAGAATAAAAATTCAAAATGGAAAGCAAAAGTAATGTAAGAGGGCCTGGAGACATGACTAATGAACAGATACAATGTTATTTGAGTGCCAGGAATGTCTGTCTCATTTATTCTGGACCCTATTTTGAAATTGGCATCTTTTTAAATTTGTATGAAATTTGCCAAATTGCCAAATTCTGACCACCTTATTGGGTAGTTGAAATCGGTAAATTGGCAGTTTCTTATACTCAATTGATAGAACAAATGGAATTCTAGCGAAATAGCTATAATTTTAGTAGACTGAAACATTGGAATTTGCCGAAAATAGGGCTCAAAGTGGGGGGAAATCGCCGATGCGTAAATAGCATCAATACTGCTAACTTCACAAAAGCATAATTTCGTTAGTTTTCCATCAAATTTCATAATTTTGGTGGTGTTATGATCGGAAAAAGATTCTCTATCATTTCATAAGACAAAATAATTTTTTTTTTTCCGAAAATGTTTCGACCCTGAAAAGGAGTTAAGAATCGGGGTCTCGACCCTGAAAGGGTTAAAATATTTGTTAGTCTTAATGTAGGGAGAGAGGTGTGTAGTATTTATTTGTAGGAATTCAGTGTAGGTAGCCCCCCACCCGGGGCTTCACTACACAGCCATATTATTACACTACACAGCCATATTATTACCATGTTCACCAAGTTTAATCATTTCTAACAACTACCTTTAGATGCCATCATAAACAAAAGGAGAAGTAATGAATAATTCATGCCGAGAATTGTAAACAAATGCGTATGATGGGCGGTTACTGCACCAGACGCCAGATTTACAGTTTTGTCTAACGCTGCATCAGAGAAAACGTAATGTTTACTCTCCACACGACTCACCACTCGATAGCATATAAACATTGTATCAATGTTTATATGCTATATGATATGTAACATGTTTCTTATATAATTTTGAAGAAAATATCATAGATGGAGTAATGAAAATGTCTATATTAACCTAAAATAAAACATTTAACCTAAAATAAGACATTTGTTTGAGCTTGGTGTGGGGAAGTACCCTGGCTTATTTGTTTGGGGAAGTACCCTGCCTGATGTGGGGAAGTACCCTGCCTGGTGTGGGAAAGTACCCTGCCTGGTGTGGGGTAGTACCCTGCCTAGTGTGGGGAAGTACCCTGCCTGGTATGGGGAAGTACCCTGCCTGATTTGTGTGGGGAAGTACCTTGCCTGGTGTGGGGAAGTACCCTGCCTGGTGTGGAGAAGTACCCTGCCTGATGTGGGGAAGTACCCTGCCTGGTGTGGGGAAGTACCCTGTCTGGTGTGTTCTTTCTTGAATTCTATCGTGTTTCTCGCCTTCTTTAGCAAAGAGCTGGCACTAGGAGCTTTCTTTGGGCCCATGGTGGCTTATTTAGCAGTTGCAAGCACTAAAACAAACAAAATATTAAGAAATGTATCGTATGAACTCGTGAGGTGATCGTCACTCGCTGGTAAACAATGGCACACTGACGCTGAATGGTGTTTGTGTGCCCAGGCAGCTGGGAGGCCGCTCGGACGCGTTTCAGTTGACCATCGATTTTTAAGCCAACGGACGAAAATCAAGCCAATATTTTGCCAAAAAAAAAGTGTCCTATTTTCAAATTCGCCGATATTCAAAGGAGCCAATTTTCAAGGGTCCACTGTAGAGAAAATCAGCTCTAATATACATTATTTAGGTATGCATACTGGTCAGAGAGCCCGTTGTAAGTCCAAGTTGTCAGTAAACAAGTACAGTGGTCCCTCGGTTTTCGTGTTTAATCCGTTCCTGAGGGATGCACTAAAACTGAAACACACGAAAACTGAAGCCATTTTCCCCATAAGAAATAATGGAAATTCAATTAATCCGTTTCAGACACCCAGGAGTATTAACAAAAATAATTTTTAGAGATTAAATATAGATTTACATACAGAAAAGAATAACAAATAAATATAAAGCACTAATAACATGTATAAATGAACATTTAACATCACACTTACTTTTATTGGCGACTCTTGTTGGTGTATGGAAGATGGAGAGGAGAGAGGGAGGCGAGTTTATTGTTGGGAGGCAGGACAAAATGCTTCAATTTGACACTAATATCAGCTCTACGGCTTATTTATCTATCACAATTCAACTAATATGACATAATAAACAATATAAATAACATAAAAACGTGATATACACTCTAGAATGAATAAAATATGTGTCTCATTACGAATGTGGTGGCGGGCATACTCGGTCCAGCTATGAAAACATCTTCCTATTCTTTCCTCCTTCAGACTCATTAGTATAAGAGAAAACGGAGTTTGTAATGCTAACTGCATTAGATCACTTCTTTCCAGTCGCTTCAAGGTGTGAACAGAAATGATTCCTGTCCAGGCTGGCTGGTAACAACAACAACAGCAGCAGCAACAACAACAACTGGTTTGTTGACAAAACTACCGAAACTTCTACACTCTCATTCTCTCTCGTTTATTCATTTAATCTTGTTTACTCACCTCTCACTCTACATTAAGACTGCCTCTTACCACCACTGCCTTTCATCACCACTGCCTCTAACACTGCCTCAACCAACAAACAAGCACCACTGCCTCTCATCACCACTGCCTCTCACCACCATTGCCTCTCATCACCACTGCTTCTCATCACCACTGCTTCTCATCACCACTGCCTCTCACCACCACTGCCTCCCATCACCACTGCCTCTCACCACCACTGCCTCCCATCACCACTGCCTCATCACCACTGCCTCTCACCACCACTGCCTCTCATCACCACTGCCTCTCACCACTTTGCTACAATTTCTTTCTTTAATTCTATGGTGTTCCTCACTTTCTTTACCAAAGGACTGACACTAGGAGCTATCTTTGGGCCCGTGGTGGCTTATTTAGCAGTCACACACAATAATCAAGGGCCAAAAACAATGGATTGTTAAGAAATGTTTTGTATGAACTCGCAGGATAATGTTCACTCAACCAGAAACAATGCTACACTGCCTGAGAATGTGCGTGGGAGGCGGGCTTGCGGGCTTTGTATGTGCGCTGGGCACTGGACAGGGTTCCGGACCGAGCACGAAAACGGAGGGAACACACGAAAACAGAGGGAAATTTTCCAAGAAAAAACTACACGAAAACTGAAATACACGAAAACAGAGATACACGAAAACCGAGGGACCACTGTATGTCCCTAAGTGAGGAGAGTCTGTATAGAAAGACATCAAATTCCTTTCCTGCCCTCTTTCCTCTGTCTTTTATGTATAATTTCTCTTGCCTCCTTTCTGGAACAATGGAGATATCTTTATAAAAATTCCATTTCTACTGTACAGTGGACCCTCGGTTAACGAATACCCCGGAAATCGTGCAATTATGTAAGTATAATTTTGTAAGTTCTTGTGGAAGTGTATTTTTGGGGGTCTGAAATAGACTAACCTACGTGAAATTTTTCCTTAAGAGAGTAAATTCGTTCGATAATGGCACTTGAGCAGACTTCAGGAGTGAAGTTTTTACGAAACTCGGGGGTCCACTGTATATGGGATAGGCTATCCTGAGAAATGGCATTTCCCAAGTGATAGTTACTCCATCCACCTTTACTAGAATGAAACCTTGGAAGCTGCTGTAGCTGATGAACCCTTACAGGAATACTTGATGATATCCTTATTGCCTTACTGAAGTCTCCCACCTCAGGCTGACACATTTCAACACTGTGCATGAACCCATTCTGAGTGATGAAATATTACAGTGAAAAAGCTTTTGTTCCTGCTGTGTAAATATATAGAATAGGGTAGCAGTGTACTCGTGATGCACCTTATTTTGCTATTAATAAAAGTCACAATAATGTCTCCACTGCTGACCTTGTAACTTTAATATAAACATTCAGTGTTGAATTACTGTAATATCTTAATCTCAGAGTTACTATGTATTAGCTAATACTTTGCACTGTTTACTCCTGCAGATGGTGAAGACAGCAAGTGTTGAATGCCAGGCCAGGTATCACTGTTGCTCGGTCTGTCCTCGCAAGTTTGAGTCACCATATAAGTTAACGCGTCACCTCAGGATACATACAGGAGAGAAACCTTTTGCCTGTCCTCACTGTCCACACCGCAGCAGCAGGAAGGATGCTCTCCAGCACCATGTTCTAGCCAAGCACAATAGTCCGATGTAGGGGAGGGAGGAACATATATGGGAAACAGAGAGGAGGACTGGAATACGTAATGTATATAGACTGATAAAAATTCAATAAAAGAAAAAGAAAGAAGGATAAAAAGCACGACAAGCAATAGAATTCCAGGCCTAAATGTTATGATCAGGATTGTTATTAGAAGGGAAAAAAGCAAATGTAATCTGTTTTCAAATTAATGAATCAAGATACAGTCGAACCTCGGTTGATGATTGCATCACTTGTCAAATAAATTGGCTTTTGAATGATGTTTGAAAAAAAATTGTCCAGGTTTTTGTACGTTCTCTTGGTTGTCGACGTTCAAGTTTTTGTGAGTATGGAACGGGACAAAGCGGCTCAGGTCATGTGCTCACGGAATTCACACTGGACAATGGGTCGAGAGCATGAGTCTGAGTCAGTATAGCCACTAACTCATGTGCTATAAACATCTCTTGAGCTTTTGTTGTGCATCTTGTGAACTTTTTTGTTATTTTATGGATTTTGTGCAATTTTTTTATTGTTTATCATTCCAAAAATCCATGAGTTTTTAAGAAGAACAATGTTATGATTTTGGTTGTTGAATCAACATCTGGAACTAATTAAATCTGAGAACGAGGTTCCACTGTACTTCAGTATGCTTGTAGCCTAAAAATCTTTTTTTTTTTTTTTTTTTTTAAACATGATACATTCTATGCTTAAAATCCATAATTTGACAATTTTGAGTTTGTACATACACAATATCAAGACTGACTACATGTCACAATGTTTCCAGTAGTGGTAAGCCATCCTCACTAACTGTGATATGCTAATTTTAATAACTTTATAGAACAGTAATAACAAGTCACAACTGTAAAATATTCCTTTTAATCTGTTCATGATTTTCAGCTCATAAATTATTGTTATGTCTGATAAGAGTTATGTTAATTATACAGTCTCTCCTCACTTAACGACGGAGATAGGGGCCTAAGACCCCCATCGGTAAACAATTTCGTTGCTAATAGAGGAATGACCACTTACTAACACTTCAAAAGTGTCACCACCCCTCCCTCTCCCAACCTTCTCCCTCTCTCTGTATAGCCCCCAGCCCCACACACCCTCCGATACCTCTCCATATACAGTGGACCCCCGGATTACGATGGCGTCGGATTATGCTAAATTCGGTTAGCGATACATTTTTCCGTAAAAATATTGGCTCAGTTTACGATGATCCGCTCAGAATATGCTATTCGTCTTGGACGCATACACGTACCCTGGAACGGCACAACACGCTATCCACAGTCAGTGTGCCATTGTTTACCAGCGAGTGAGCGCCACCCCTGCCACCCACGTATTCATACCATACATTTTGTCATTATTCCATTGTTTTTAGTGCTTGCAACTGCTAAATAAGCCACCATGGGTCCAAAGAAAGCTCCTAGTGCCAGCCCTGTGGTAAAGAGGCTGAGAAATATGGTAGAAGTGAAGGAGATAATAGCAAAATATGAAAGTGGAGTATGGATCACTGAGCTGGCCAGGCTGTATGGCAAAGCCTACTCAACCATCGCTACCATTGTGGCCAAGGGAAATAAAATCAAGGAAGCTGTTGTTGCGAAAGGTGCAAATATGATCACAAAACAGAGATCTTGCGCAAGTGCTGGAAGATGTGGAAAATTTGTTGTTGGTGTGGATCAACGAGAAGCAATTAGCAGGAGATAGTGTTACGCAGGCAATAATATGTGAAAAAGCAAGGCAGTTGCATGATGATCTCATCAAGAAAATGCCTGCAACGAGTGCAGAAGTGAACGAATTTAAAGCCAGCAAAGGCTGGTTTGACAGATTTAAGAAGCGTAGTGGCATACTTAGTGTTGTGAGGCATGGTGAGGCAGCCAGTTCTGACAAAAGTGCGGCTGAAAATTACGTGAATGAATTCAAGGGGTATATAGAGGCTGAACAATTCCAACCCCAACAAGTGTTCAGTTGTGACAAAACAGGCCTGTTTTGGAAGAAAATGCCAAACAGGACCTTCATTACACAGGAGGAAAAGGCACTGCCAGGATACAAGCCTATGAGAGACAGGCTAACTCTTATGCTTTGTGCCAATGCCAGTGGTGATTTCAAAGTGAAACCTTTTCTGGTGTATCACTCTGAAAATCCCAGAGCGTTTAAGAGATGCAGTGTCGCTAAGGCTAATTTGTGTGTGATGTGGAAGTCAAACAGTAAGGCATGGGTCACGAGGGAAATTTTCTTGGATTGGTTCCATGAAGTGTTTGGCCCCAGTGTGAAGAAATATCTCGAGGAAAATAATTTGCCACTTAAGTGCCTCCTGATAATGGACAATGCTCCTTGTCATCCTCCAGACTTGGCAGAGCAAATGGTGAAGGATTTTAAGTTCATCAAAGTGAAGTTCTTGCCCCCTAATACCACTCCTCTCCTCCAGCCCATGGACCAGCAGGTCATTTCCAACTTTAAAAAACTCTACACCAAAGCAATGTTTCAAAAGTGCTTTGAAGTGACCACAGACATGAATATGACCCTAAGACTTTTGGAAAGATCATTTCCATATCCTGCATTGTGTAAACCTTATAATTAAGGCATGGGAGCAAGTGACTACCAGGACTTTGAACTCTGCCTGGAGAAAATTGTGGCCAGACTGTGTCCAAGAGAGGGATTTTGAAGGTTTTGGGGCTGAGCCTCAGAGCCCTGAGCCTGTTGTGGAAGAAATTGTGGCACTGGGCAAGTCCATGGGGTTCGATGTTTGTACCGAGGATGTGGAAGAGTTGGTAGAGGAGGACAATGAAGAGATAACCACTGAAGATCTGCAAGAGCTTCAACAGCAACAGCAACAACAGACCACAGTTCAGGAAAATGGCTCAGAGGAGGAGGAGGAAAAGAGATGGAGGAATTTGCCTTCTTCAATGATTAAGGAGATTTGTGGAATGTGGAGCAGGGTGCAAGGCTTTATGGATGAATATCACCCTAACAAAGCTGTTGCAGGCCGTGCTGGCAACCTGTACAATGACACTATGGTGTCCCATTTCAGGGATGTTCTAAAGAATCGCCAGACACAGAGCTCCCTGGACAGATTTTTTGTGAGAGAGGGGTCCAGTGACTCTCAACCTGGTACTAGTGGCATTAAAAGAAAAAGGCCAGTAACCCCAGAAAAGAACTTGCCCCCTGCAGTGTTAATGGAAGGGGATTCCCCTTCCAAACACTAGCAACTCCTCCATCCTCATCCCTCCTCCCATCTTCCACACATCAACAACTCTTCAATAAAAGTAAGTGACATGTTATTGTACTTTTATTCTTAATACAGTGGTACCTCGAGTTACGATGGTCCCCAAAATCGCCCTTTTATGTAAGTTTATTTTTTTAAATGCTTTTGTAGGTATATTTTTGGGGGTGTAAAAGGACTAGTCTATTTTACATTATTCCTTATGGGGATAAATTCGTTTGGTAATGGCACTTGAACAGCATTCTCGAACGAAAAAATATCGTAACTCGAGGTACCACTGTATATCTTTTTTTTGTGTGTAATTTAATGTATATTTAATGTACAAATATATTTTATTTTAATATTTTTGGGTGTCTGGAATGGATTAATTTTTTTTCAATTATTTCTTATGGGGAAAATAGATTCGGATTACGATATTTTCGGTTTACGCTAAGCCCTCTGGAACGGATTAATATCATAATCCGGGGGTCCACTGTATGTCAGTTTTTATTAATTTGGGCTTCTTTATCATGTCTGTCTGTCTATTTGTCTGCCTGACTGAATGACTTACTGACTTGACTGAATAACTTACTGACTTGACTGAATGACTTACTGACTTGACTGAATGACTTCCTGACTTGACAGAATGACTTACTGACTTGACTGAATGACACAATGACTTGACTGAATGACACACTGACTTGACTGAATGACTTACTAACTTGACTGAATGACTTACTGACTTGACCGAATGACACAATGACTTGACTGAATGACACACTGACTTGACTGAATGACTTACTGACATTACTGAATGACTTACTGACTTGACTGAATGACTTACTGACTTGACTGAATTACTTACTGACTTGACTAAATGACTTACTGACATTACTGAATGACTTACTGACTTGACTGAATGACTTACTGACTTGACTGAATGACTTATTGACTTGACTGAATGAATTACTGACTTGACTGAACGACTTACTGACTTGACTGAATGACTTACTGACTTGACTGAATGACACACTGACTTGACTGAATGACACACTGACTTGACTGAATGACACACTGACTTGACTTAATGACACACTGACTTGACTGAATGACTCACTGACTTGACAGAATGACACACTGACTTGACTGAATGACACACTTACTTGACTGAATGACTTACTGACATTACTGAATGACTTACTGACTTGACTGAATGACTTACTGACTTGACTGAATGACTTACTGACTTGACTGAATGAATTACTGACTTGACTGAATGACTTACTGACTTGACTGAATGACTTACTGACTTGACTGAATGACACACTGACTTGACTGAATGACACACTGACTTGACTGAATGACACACTGACTTGACTGAATGACACACTGACTTGACTGAATGACACACTGACTTGACTGAATGACACACTGACTTGACTGAATGACACACTGACTTCACTGAATAACTTGACTGAATAAATAACAAAAAAAGGCACAATACCGTGACTGGAACAATACACACACAACCCGCACATATAAAAAAGAGAGGCGATTACGACGACGTTTCGGTCCGACTTGGACCATTTACAAAGTCACACTAACACACAGGACAGGAAGAAGGGGTAAATACGCCTTCTTCCTGTCCTCTGTTAGTGTGACTTTGTAAATGGTCCAAGTCGGACTGAAACGTCGTCGTAAGCTCCTCTCTTTTTTATATGTGCAGGTTGTGTGTGTATTGTGTGACTGAATAACTTACTGACTTACTGAAAAAGAGTGTATGTTTAGCACATAGCATTTCTGTAATGGTCGTGGTCACTTTTTTTTATAGTGTTGTGACAAGTGTCAGATAACTGATGACAGCCAGTGACATTTGATAAATTTAATTCATGGGAGAGCCATCGTAACTCTGAGTTGTCGATAAACGAGTATATCGTTAAGTGAGGAGAGACTGTAAAGAACTTGTTACATAATTTGGAGTAGAAAGATAGAATGGAAGATATCTAAAAGATACTTACATTAAATGTACTCCTAATTATCTTTTAGATACCATTAAGAGATATAATGGAAAATATCTTAAGAGATCCTTATACTCTACGATGTTATACACATGCAGGTACAGTGGACCCTTGGTTAACGAAAGGTCCCGTTAACGAAAGTTTCGGAAAACGTAAGTTTTTTTCGGAATCGGTTAGCGAAAAATTCCTCGGTTACCGAAAGGTATTAGACGTGTCCGCCTGCTCCGCGCAAGCGCAGGACGCCAGTGAAGCGTTGTTTACCATTGAGAGAACATTCCCTAGCGCGCTCTTTCAAAGATTCACAATATATTTGGTGTCTTTTTTGGTGGTTTAGTGATTGTCACTGTGAAATAAGTCACCATGGGTCCAAAGAAGCTTCCTAGTGGCATGCAGGGAGTGTAGCATTCATGCAGAGAGTGTAGCATTCATGCAGAGTGTGTAGCATTCATGCAGGGAGTGTAGCATTCATGCAGGGAGTGTAGCATTCATGCAGGGAGTGTAGCATTCATGCAGGGAGTGTAGCATTCATGCAGGGAGTGTAGCATTCATGCAGGGAGTGTAGCATTCATGCAGGGAGTGTAGCATTCATGCAGGGAGTGTAGCATTCATGCAGGGAGTGTAGCAGGCATGCAGGGAGTGTAGCAGGCATGCAGGGAGTGTAGCAGGCATGCAGGGAGTGTAGCATTCATGCAGGGAGTGTAGCATTCATGCAGGGAGTGTAGCATTCATGCAGGGAGTGTAGCAGGCATGCAGGGAGTGTAGCAGGCATGCAGGGAGTGTAGCAGGCATGCAGGAGTGTAGCATTCATGCAGGGAGTGTAGCATTCATGCAGGGAGTGTAGCATTCATGCAGGGAGTGTAGCATTCATGCAGGGAGTGTAGCATTCATGCAGGGAGTGTAGCATTCATGCAGGGAGTGTAGCATTCATGCAGGGAGTGTAGCAGGCATGCAGGGAGTGTAGCAGGCATGCAGGGAGTGTAGCAGGCATGCAGGGAGTGTAGCAGGCATGCAGGGAGTGTAGCATTCATGCAGAGAGTGTAGCATTCATGCAGAGTGTAGCATTCATGCAGGAGTGTAGCATTCATGCAGGGAGTGTAGCATTCATGCAGGAGTGTAGCATTCATGCAGGGAGTGTAGCATTCATGCAGGAGTGTAGCATTCATGCAGGAGTGTAGCATTCATGCAGGGAGTGTAGCATTCATGCAGGGAGTGTAGCATTCATGCAGGAGTGTAGCATTCATGCAGGGAGTGTAGCAGGCATGCAGGGAGTGTAGCAGGCATGCAGGGAGTGTAGCAGGCATGCAGGGAGTGTAGCAGGCATGCAGGGAGTGTAGCATTCATGCAGGGAGTGTAGCATTCATGCAGGAGTGTAGCAGGCATGCAGGGAGTATAGCAGGCATGCAGGGAGTGTAGCAGGCATGCAGGGAGTGTAGCAGGCATGCAGGGAGTGTAGCAGGCATGCAGAGTGTAGCAGCATGCAGGGAGTGTAGAGCATGCAGGGAGTGAGCAGGCATGCAGGAGTGTAGCAGGCATGCAGGGAGTGTAGCAGGCATGCAGGGAGTGTAGCAGGCATGCAGGGAGTGTAGCAGGCATGCAGGGAGTGTAGCAGGCATGCAGGGAGTGTAGCAGGCATGCAGGGAGTGTAGCAGGCATGCATTAAAAGAAAAGAAGGAAGTAACCCCAGAGAGGGACTTGTTACCTGAAGTCCTTTTGGAGGGGGATTTCCCTTCCAACCATTAACACCCTGCCCCTGTCAGCAACTCTACCTTCCAGATGCTTGCAACTCTTCAATAAAGGTAAGTAAATGTTATTTTTTTTTTTTTTTTTGAGTGATTATTTTTTTGTGGAACGAATTAATTGTATTTACATTATTTCTTATGGGAAATAAGGTTTCAGATAACGAAAGATTCAGATTAAGTAATAGCTCCTGGACCGGATTAATTTCGTTAACCGAGGGTCCACTGTATCATCTACAGTGGACCCCCCGAGTTTCGGCTACCCTGAGTAACGGCTGACTCATGTTTCGGTCGCTTTTTTCGGCTTAATTTTTGCCCGACTATCAGCCATTTCCCCGAGTTTCGGCCCGCATACCAGACCTGTCTGCCTCCCTGCGCAGGCGTCGTAAACCAGTCTAGCTTTGTTTACCATTGAGTGAACATTACCCAGTGCTCTCTTTCAAACATTTCACAGTAAATTCAGTGCTTATTCATTAATTGTCACTGTGAAATAAGCCACCATGGGTCCAAAGAAACTTCCTAGTGGCACCCCTGTGGTAAAGAAAGTGAAGAACACCATAGAATTGAAGGAGATGGTTGAAAAATATGAGAGTGGCGTAAGTGTGGGGAAGCTTGCCAGGATGTACGGCAAGAACAAATCAACTAGTATCACCTCTATCCTGGCAAAGAGAAAAGAAATTAAGGAAGCTAATGTTGCGAAAGGTGTTGATATGTTAACGAAAAATAGATCACAAAGTGGATGAGGTTGAGAAGTTGTTGGTAGTGTGGATCAACGAAAAATAGATAGCCGGTGATAGTGTTTCCATGGCGATAATTTGTGAAAAGGCAAGGCAGTTGCACGCAGATCTTGTCAAGAAGATGCCTGGAACCAGTGCTGATTTGAGTGATTTTAAGGCCAGCAAAGGCTGGTTTGACAGATTTAGGAAACGTAGTGGCATACACAATGTGGTAAGGCATGGTGAGGCAGCCAGTTCAGACAAACGTGCTGCTGAAAAGTTTGTGACTGAATTTCAGGGCTACATAAAGACTCAAAATTTGAAACCCCAACAAGTGTTTAATTGTGATGAAACAGGCCTGTTTTGGAAGAAAATGCCAAACAGGACCTACATTACTCAGGAGGAAAAGGCACTGCCAGGACACAAGCCTATGAAAGACAGGCTAACTCTCATGTTGTGTAGTAATTCTAGTGGGGATTTTAAAGTGAAGCCTTTACTCGTGTATCACTCTGAAAATCCCAGAGTGTTCAAGAAACACAATGTTGTCAAAAATAAATTGTGTGTGATGTGGAAGGCTAATACTAAGGCATGAGTCACGAAGCAAATTTTCATAGAGTGGGTGTTATGTTGTTTTCCCTTTACTTTGATGTTATGGTTCCACTACATGTTCTAGTGTGGGGGTAATTTACTTAACCCTTAAACTGTCCACACGTAGATATACGTTCACCTGCGTACTGCCCTGAATATTTTGAAAAAAAAAAAATCATTTTTTTTTTAAATGAAGAGCACATTTTTATAAACAGGATAGGCTAAAAAAAAAAATTAGGGCCAGTACTTACCGAGATATAAGCCCGCCAATTTGGTGCTGGATGCTCACCTGATGGCAACATCAAGTCCTGCCGCTTGCAGAAGTATTGCCGATATACTTTTTTTTCTAGTTTTCATTTTAATTTATATAATTTTTATGTTCTGATAATTACAATTTACAATAGTTCCTGTGATTTCATAGCCAATCTTTGTTCTAACACTAATATTATGTACTGAAATAGTACTCAAATAGTCACAATCACACCAACAGGTGAACATTTTCGCCTACCTTGGTCATTTACTATTGTCTATAAATATATACGAAGTATTTATAGGTCCCAGCAATGTTTTAGACATCCAGGAGTATATATGAAACTCCTTGAAGAATGGTGTTATGACAATTGCCAGATAACTACTGATAAGGCAGTGACATTGATGAATGAATGTGTGTAGGGAACCCTCGCTCTTTCACTCTGTATCTATCTGTCTATCTATCTGTGTCTGTCTGTCTGTCTATCTATCTATCTATCTGTCTGTCTGTCTGTGTATCTGTCTGTCTATCTGTCTGTGTATCTGTCTGTCTATCTGTCTGTCTGAATCTGTTTGTATCTCTGTCTGTGTCTGTCTAGCTCTGCTTATGTCTTTCTGTCTGCTTGTGTGCCTGGAGTATATGAAACTCCTTGAAGAATGGTGTGTTGACAAGTGTCAGATAACTCTTGACAGCCCAGTGACATTTGATAAATGTCAGCAGTGCTGGAGGGAACCCTCCCTTTTTTAATGTCTACCTGTCTGCCTGTCTGTCTATCTGTCTGTCTGTCTATCTGTCTGTCTGTCTGTCTATCTGTCTGTCTATCTGTCTGTCTGTCTATCTGTCTGTCTGTCTGCCTGTATCTGTCTGTCTGTCTGTCAAGCTCTGCTTATTTCTGTCTAACTCTACTTATCTGTCTTTCTGTCTGCCTGTGTGTGTGTGTGTGTCTTTCCATTTGCTAGTCTCAGTCTCAGAGTGCGGCTCGTAAGCCAACAGGTATTATACACGATGCAGAAGTGAAGATGTGTATTACATGCCAGTCATGCTTATTATGCCTTATATGTACAAGCATTGTATAGCACTTTGCCTGGAATTTTTGGGTTATCCTAGGTAATTTACACTATGTATAATAACTGTACTTATGTGTACATGTGAGATAAAATATATATATATATATATATATATATATATATATATATATATATATATATATATATATATATATATATAGGACATAAAGATATAGACAGACAAATATATAGACAGACAAAGATATAGACAGATAGAGAGACAGCCAGAGACAGCCAAAGCCAGCCAGCCTGCCGAATACATAAGAACATAAGAAAGAAGGAACACTGCATCAGGCCTACTGGCCCATGCAAGGCAGGTCCATGTCACCCCCCAGCTTAGACCAATAACCCACCTAGTCAGGTCACATCCTCTGAAGGAAGGAGCATGGCATCAGACCTAGTAGCACAAGCTAGTCAGGTCCAACTCACACCCACCCACAGCCACTCATGTATTTATCTAACCTATTTTTACTTTCCTCTTATAAGGGGAGTGTTAATGCGACATGACATCAGTGAATCCCTGGTGTTTGCCACAGTATTTGCTCTAGCTGGCACTCAATTGAACTGGTGCTCCCACAAGGTACTAAGTGGTCCCAGATTTTTTTAATACTGCGCACACTGAGGGCGCAGATCCATTCTCTCATGTCTAGGCGACTCAGGCCTATCGCACTAAATTTGAAGGAATGAAAAATAAAACGTAGATCTACGTTCGGGGCAGTACGCACGTGAACGTATATCTACATGTGGACAGTTTAAGGGTTAAAGCCTTAGTCTAGGGTAATACTTACATTCATGATTAGCTGTGCTGTCTCTGAAACCTTTCACCAGTCCTCTCAATAGGTTATTTAAACCACTATTACAAAATATTAATATCTATTAGGCAGATATATACAGAATATACAGGTCTTAATCATAACAACATGTCCCAAGCCACATGGCCCACCTGCCACAATTAATACTCTTTTCCTCAACATGACTTTAACCCCCAGTGTCTTGACACACTGTAAATCACAGGGTATGATGGTTACATCACTTTTAAGTATAACTCTTACCTCTGGCACACACATTCTGCCAAGAAAGATATAAGAAAGAACCACCAGTCCTACCATCTTGAAGCCTTCTTGGAGAGTGAGAACAAGGGAGGTGCTTAGCTAAGCTCCTCCCACTCCAAACCCAAAACAAAGAAAAGAAAGACTGTCACCTTGCACCACTCCACATGCACCCACAGTAATTTATTTTTCTCATACACCTTTTTCCTTTAACGAAAAGAAATACAACTTTATAACTACTTATTTAAATGTGTGTATGTGTATGTATACTATAACCTATTATTTTTTTTAACACATTTGCTGATTCCCACCAAGGCAGGGTGGCCCGAAAAAGAAAAACTTTCATCATCATTCACTCCATTACTGTCTTGCCAGAGGGGTGCTTTACACTACAGTTATAAAACTGCAACATTAACACCCCTCCTTCAGAGTGCAGACACTCTGCCAGTTTCCCTGAATCCCTTCATAAATGTTACTTTGCTCACACTCCAACAGCACATCAAGTATTAAAAACCATTTTCTCCATTCACTCCTATCAAATACGCTCACACATGCTAGCTGGAAGTCCAAGCCCCTCGCACATAAAACCTCCTTTACCCCCTCCCTCCAACCTTTCCTAGGCCGACCCCTACCCTGCTTTCCCTCCACTACAGATTTATACACTCTCGAAGTCATTCTGTCTCGTTCCATTCTTTCTACATGTCCGAACCACCTCAACAACCCCTCCTCAGCTCTCTGGATAATAGTTTTGGTAATCCCGCACCTCCTCCTAATTTCCAAACTCCGAATTCTCTGCATTATATTCACACCACACATTGACCTCAGACATGACATCTCCACTGCCTCCAGCCTTCTCCTCGTTGCAACATTCATCACCCATGCTTCACACCCATATAAGAGTGTTGGTATAACTATACTCTCATACATTCCCCTCTTTACTTCCATGGACAAAGTTCTTTGTCTCCACAGACTCCGAGGTACTCCACTCACCCTTTTCCCCTCATCAATTCTATGATTCACCTCATCCTTCATAGACCCATCTGCTGACATGTCCACTCCCAAATATCTGAATACATTCACCTCCATACTCTCTCCCTCCAATCTGATATCCAATCTTTCGTCACCTAATGTTTTTGTTATCCTCATCACCTTACTCTTTCCTATATTCACTTTCAATTTTCTTCTTTTACACACCCTACCAAATTCATCCACCAACCTCTGCAACTTCTCTTCAGAATCTCCCAAAAGCACAGTGTCATCAGCAAAAAGCAACTGTGACAATGTGACAACTCCCACTTTGTATTTGATTCTTTATCTTTTAACCCCACACCTCTTGCCAAGACCCTGGCATTCACTTCTCTTACAACCCCATCTATAAATATATTGAACAACCACGGTGACATCACACATCCTTGTCTAAGGCCCACTTTTACTGGGAAATAGTCCCCTCTCCCTACACACTCTAACCTGAGCCTCACTATCCTCATAAAACTCTTCACTGCTTTCAGTAACCTACCTCCTATTCCATACACCTGCAACATCTGCCACATTGCCCCCTATCCACCCTATCATACGCCTTTTCCAAATCCATAAATGCCACAAAAACCTCTTTACCCTTATCCAAATACTGTTCACTTATATGTTTCACTGTAAACACTTGGTCTACACCCCCTACCTTTCCTAAAGCCCCTTGTTCATCTGCTATCCTGCTTTCTGTCTTACTCTTAATTCTTTCAATAATAACTCTACCATACACTTTACCAGGTACACTCAACAGACTTATTCCCCTATAATTTTTGCACTCTCTTTTGTCCCCTTTGCCTTTATACAAAGGAACAATACACGCTCTCTGCCAATCCCTAGGTACCTTACCCTCTCCCATACATTTATTAAATAATAGCAACAACCACTCCAAAACTATATCCCCACCTGCTTTTAACATTTCTATCTTTATCCCATCAATCCCAGCTGCCTTACCCCCTTTCATTCTACCCACTGCCTCACGAACTTCTCCCACACTCACAACTGGCTCTTCCACACTCACAACTGGCTCTTCCACACTCCAACAAGATGTTATTCCTCCTTGCCCTATACACGAAATCACAGCTTCCTATCTTCATCAACATTTAACAACTCCTCAAAATATTCCCTCCATCTTCCCGATACCTCTAACTCTCCATTTAATAACTCTCCTCTCCTATTTTTAACTGTCAAATCCATTTGTTCCCTAGGCTTCCTTAACTTATTAATCTCATTCCAAAACTTTTCTTATTTTCAACAAAATTTGTTGATAACATCTCACCCACTCTCTCATTTGCCCCTTTTATATTGCTTCACCACTCTCTTAACCTCTCTTTTTCTCTCCATATACTCTTCCTCCTTGCATCACTTCTACTTTGTAAAAACCTCTCATATGTTAACTTTTTCTCCCTTACTACTCTCTTTACATCATCATTCCACCAATCGCTCTTCTTCCCTCCCGCACCCACTCGCCTGTAACCACAAACTTCTGCTGAACACTCTAACACTACATTTTTAAATCTACCCCATACGTCTTCGACCCCATTGCCTACACTCTCACTAGCCCATCTATCCTCCAATAGTTGTTTATATCTTGCCCTAACTGCCTCCTCTTTTAGTTTATAAACCTTCACCTCTCTCTTACTTACTGCTTCTATTTTCCTTGTATCCCATCTACCTTTTACTCCCACTGTAGCTATAACTAAAAAGTGATCTGATATATCTGTGGCCCCTCTATAAACATGTACATCCTGAAGTCTACTCAACAGTCTTTTATCTACCAATACGTAGTCCAACAAACTACTGTCATTACGCTCTACATCATATCTTGTATACTTATTTATCCTCTTTTTCTTAAAATATGTATTACCTATAACTAAACCCCTTTCTATACAAAGTTCAATCAAAGGGCTCCCATTATCATTTACACCTGGCACCCCAAACTTACCTACCACACCCTCTCTACATGTTTCTCCTACTTTAGCATTTAGGTCCCCTACCACAATTACTCTCTCACTTGGTTCAAAAGTTCCTATACATTCGCTTAACATCTCCCAAAATCTCTCTCTCCTCTACACTCCTCTCTTCTCCAGGTGCATACACGCTTATTATGACCCACTTTTCGCATCCGACCCTTATTTTAATCCACATAATCCTTGAATTTACACATTTATATTCCCTCTTCTCCTTCTACAACTGATCCTTCAACATTATTGCTACCCCTTCCTTAGATCTAAATCTCTCAGATACTCCTGACTTAATCCCATTTATTTCTCAACACTGAAACTCGCCTACCCCCTTCAGCTTTGTTTCGCTTAGGGCCAGTACATGCAACTTCTTTTCATTCATAACATCAGCAATCATCTCTTTCTTATCATCCGCACTACATCCACGCACATTCAAACAACCCAGTTTTATAAAGTTTTTCTACTTCTCTTTTTTAGTAAATGTGTACAGGAGAAGGGGTTACTAGCCCATTGCTCCCGGCATTTTAGTCGCCTCATACAACACGCATGGCTTACGGAGGAAAGATTCTTTTCCTCTTCCCCATGGACAATAGAGAAAATAAAAAGAACAAGAGCTATTAAGAAAAAGAAGAAAAACCTATTATATTGAAAAAAATCAGGCTTGACTCATCTTCTTAAGTCTTAAGAGTGGCCTGCCTCTAGGACATTATTAAGCAGCAGTTGTGATTAATTCAATATAATTAGGTATTCCAGAGTAACTGTTACTTTAATACATCAATACATGTTGGGTCCTATAGCCCCATAACAGTGGGTCCATCAAGTGTTTGGCCCCACTGTGAAAAAATACCTCCAGGAAAAGGAATTGGGACTCAAGTGACTCCTGGTATTGGACAATGCTCCTGCTCATCCTCACAACTTGGCAGACTATTTGTCTAGTGAGTTAAGTTTCATCACAGTGAAGTTCTTGCCTCCTAACACCACTCCTCTCCTCTAGCCCATGGACCAGCAGGTCATTTCTAACTTAAAAAAACTCAACACAAAAGCAGTGTTTCAAAAGTGCTTTGAAATGACCTCAGACACTGAGTTGACCCTAAAAGAGTTCTGGAGGAATCACTTCAGTATCCTCCATTGCATAAGCCTTATAGGTAAGGCTTGGGAGAGAGTGACTTCCAGGACTTTGAACTCTGCTTGGAGACAATTGTGGCCGGGTTGTGTCCAACAGAGGGATTTTGAAGGGTTTGAGGCTGACCCTGGCCCTGACGACCCTGTGCCTGTTGTGGAAGGTATTGTGGCATTGGGCAAGTCCCTGGGGATGGAGGTGAGTGACGAGGATGTGGAAGAGTTCGTGGAGGACCACAGGGTAGAGCTAACCACTGAAGAGCTGCAAGACCTTCATCTGGAACAGCATCAGACCACAGTAGAGGAAATTGATTCACAGAAGGAGGAAGATGGACTGAATGAGGTGCCTTCTTCAGAGATTAAGGAGATTTGTGCTATGTGGAATAAGGTGCAGGCATTTACTGAAAAATATCACCCTGAGCAAGCTGAAATACGCCATCTCTGCAACAAGTTCAGTGACAGAGCCATATTGCACTTCAGGGACATCTTAAAGAGGCACCAGAAACAGAGGACTGTGGAGGTTATTTTGTGAGAGGGTCCAGTGACTCTCAAGCTGGTCCTAGTGGCATTAAAAGACCAAGAAGGGAAGTAACCCCAGATAGGGCTTGATACCTGAAGTCCTTATGGATGGGGATTCCCCTTCTAAACACTAATCCCTCCCTCACTCCTCCTCCCTATCTTCCAGATGCCAGCAAGTCTCTTCAATAAAGGTAAGTAAATGTTATTTTAAATGTTTATTTAAATATTTATTTATAAACTTAATATTGTATGTAGTATTTATGTGTGTTTTCTGTATGTAAAACACATACGTACATAAATTGTATTTTTTGTGAATATTTTTGGGTGTTTGGAACTGATTAATTGTATTTACATTATTTCTTATGGCAAATATTGGTTTGACTTTCGGCCAGTTCAAGTTGAGGCCCAGCTCATGGAACGGATTACGGCCGATACCGGGGTCCACTGTACATACTTTTCTAAGATACTGTCATTAAAGTATTTTTAAGATACTACTTTAGTGCATATGAAAACTGCATTATGAGCCAAGTTTTACTTGCAAAATGTAATTAGTTTCTTCATCAATATAAAAAGGCACTATACCATAACTGTGACTAGTTAATGATCCAAGGTGGATCAAAAGTCGTTTTAAGTTTCGATCTTCTATGTGCGGGTTATTTTAGGTTTGTTCATATGTACCATAGGAAAAGGTTGGACAAATAAATGTTTGATAAGGACTGTTTGTAGGGCCAGTAGGCCTACTGCAGTGTTCCTACATTCTTATGTTCGTCCATGTTATTGAACTATATGGAACTACATTGATGAAGATTTTTGTTTCTAGGGAGGGGTTGACTCAGCAGACTCCTGTAATGAAGAACAGGGTGAATCAGTAGACTGTTGTAATGAAGAACAGGGTGAATCAGCAGACTGTTGTAATGAAGAACAGGGTGAATCAGTACAGTACTGTTGTAATGGTGAACAGGGTGAATCAGTAGACTGCTGTAATGAAGAACAGGGTGAATCAGTAGACTGTTGTAATGAAGAACAGGGTGAATCAGTAGACTGTTTAATGAAGAACAGGGTGAATCAGTAGACTGTTGTAATGAAGAACAGGGTGAATCAGTAGACTGTTGTAATGAAGAACAGGGTGAATCAGTAGACTGTTGTAATGAAGAACAGGGTGAATCAGCAGACTGTTGTAATAAAGAATGGTGAATCAGTACTGTTGTAATGAAGAACAGGGTGAATCAGTAGACTGTTGTAATGAAGAACAGGGTGAATCAGTAGACTGTTGTAATGAAGAACAGGGTGAATCAGCAGACTGTTGTAATGAAGAACAGGGTGAATCAGACTATTGTAATGAAGAACAGGGTGAATCAGTAGACTGTTGTAATGAAGAACAGGGTGAATCAGTAGACTGTTGTAATGAAGAACAGGGTGAATCAGTAGACTGTTGTAATGAAGAATAAATTCTTCAACATTCCAGCACATTGCGGTGAAGATCGGACTTCCCATATTTCAATATTTTTAAACACATGATTATTTGTATATATTTTTCTTAATACAATAACTAGCCTTACCTAGGATATTCTATACAAGAAAGTCACAGATGGATCTATTTTAAATTGAGGTTTTTCCATATGAAATGTTTTTTAAATTAAATTTGAAAAACCCTTTAACATTCTGAATTTTTTAATAAACTATTTTAACATTACAATCATCCCTTGGTTTTCAATTTTAATCCGTTCCAGATGGATCAGCAAAACCAAAATCGGTAAAAAACCAAAACTATTTTCCCATAAGAAATAATGGAAATTCAATTAATCCTTCCATAAACCCAAATTTTTGGGAAAAAAATTTTGGGGCCATAAAGATAGATTTACATGCACAAATGAATGAACTCTTATGTGGCACTTACCTTTATTGAAGACTGATGTTGCTGGATGGAAGAGAGGGAGGAGGGGAGGGGGAAGACACTTATTTTTTGAAGGGGAATCCCTTCCATAAGGAATTTAGGTACCAAGTCCTTATTCTGCATGCCTGCTACACTCCCTCCTCCCCACACCCCTCCTGCCTGCTACATTCCCTGCATACCTGCTACACTCCCTGCATATATGCCACACTCCTGCATTCATGCTACCCCTCACTGCATACATACACTCCCTGCAACCTCTACACTCCCTGCAACATGCTACACTCACTGCATACATGCTACCTCCCTGCATGCCTGCTACACTCTTAAACTCCACGTGTTTTCACTTTCTTTACCAAAGAACTGGCACTAGGAGCTTTTTTGGGCCCATGGTAGCTTTTTAGTAGTCACACAATAATCAAGGGCCAAAACAGTGGAATTGTTAATAAATGTTTTGTATGAACTCCTGGATGATGATCACTCAACATAAACAATGCTACACTCGTGACAATGTGCGGGGTGGCGGTCAGGGGGTTTGTAGTGCAGGGCACTGGTGGACAGGTTCCGTACTCGGTGAAAACTGAGACAATTTTCCACGAAAAAGTGATTGAAAAAAAAAAATCATGAAAACTGAGACAATTGAAAACCAAGGGATGACTGTATATTTATTACCTACTTTTTTTTTTACTTTGTATAAATTATTCATGGTCTAGTAGTTAGTCTTGGTAATTTTTCATTTGCATTTTTACCCCTTTTCATTTTGAGTTCCATGGCATATGTCACCTCTTGATGTAATAATTTATTTTAGTTTCACAAAGCAACTAATACTACAGTACGGGAAATTTGGTTCAACTATGTTCACATGCTGGGATTCTTTCCTGTCAGCTTGCAGCACCAGTAGCTGGAGTGTACTGGTGATTATTTTTCCTGAAATGCATTGCATATTATAATAATAATAATAATAATAATAATATTTTTTAATGTACATGTACAAGGATACAGCCTAGCTGACATCAATGACATACTACTATATAGAAAGCCGCTTGTTAGCAGAGCATTTCTGGCAAATTAAGTCAATTTTTGTCCCAGGATGCGACCCACACCAGTCGAAACACCTGGGGTATCCATTTTACTGATGGGTGAACATGGACAGCAGGTTCTCGTGGAAACACGTCCTAATGTTTTCCAGCTGTACTGGGAGATCAATTCCAGGATTAGTGGATTTCTTTTGTCCCTACCAATAGTTAATTACATAAACACATTATTTTGTACTGCATAAAGAAATGAAAGTTGTATTAGTTGTCAGTCTCCCCTCTAAGGTTGGGTACTGTATCAAGATAGGGAATGTTATGTTTGTTTCTTTTTGTGTTTATATTTGTGTTTATTATTATTATTATTATTATTATTATTATTATTATTATTATTGTGTGGTTCACCAGGCTACAAGTGTGCCAATTCTTGTGGCAAAATTTCTGTAATTTTTATGGGCATGGGTCTTGATTGACCACTAGGAATGATGGTTTTAAATGCTCCTTGTTTAATTGATCTGATACATTCAACTCATGATTCAGTACCAGGATTTAGGAGGATATACTAGTAACAACAGAAGTAACAGCCACCAGTGAGCTGTCAAGTGTGTAGGAGCTGTCATAATTATAAGAAGTTTGAACCACTTGTGGTGGGGTAGAGAGATGTACACAAAAATAGTTACATATACGAAGCCAGTGACAAGTAAACAATGACTTTTGCTTTAAAAGGGTTTTTAAAGGTTTTTTCTGTAAGACTGTAAGTTGCTCTATGGATACCTGAAGAGTTGTGTGTTTTTTTCAATAAATTTGGTTATTACTGTAGTGTTTTCCAAGAACCTCAATGTAACATTGTCAGCTGTGAGATTACAGGATAAAGCAATATGGAAAGATTAAAAACAGTGGTCCCCTTCGAGCAGCTCCCAACTGAACAATTATGTAATGTATTTTTTTTGGGGCCTTTGTGTATTTTGGGGGGGTGAAATGGATTAACCCCAAATTTTTATTATTTTTTGGGAAAAAAATTTTTTTATCAGCACTTGAATAGCTATGGGAAAAATTTTTTTTAAATAGAGGACCACTGTACTTTGAAGAGAAACCCTAATGTACAACTTTTTTTTTAAAAAAAAATTCTTTTTATAAAAAAGAAAGGGGGAAAAAAAAAAAGGAGCATGGATCTACTGGCTGATTAAAAATTTTTTTATCGGATAATGAAGAATCTTGTTTTGGAATCCCCCCCCCTTTTTATTCATTAGTGTTGTATTCGGGGCAAGACCTGAATGCTTTTTTTGTCTTTTTTTTTAACATAAGGGGTTATTCATGTTATGAAATAGAAATGAAATTTGGGACACTGGTGGCAATTTGGAAACATGGAACAGGGGGTTTTGAACCCATGGTATCCAAAAATCAAGGCCCCTGTGTTAACCACTGGGGCCCGCTGCCCTGGGGTTTTTCGACTGTTTTCTATATAGCTTACGAGCCACTGTTTGGAAAACTATATGCCTAAATTTTCCCCAAATCGAGGAGAAAGCTGGGGGGCCTAATGGAGAGAATGGGGCGGGGGGGTGTGAAGATAAAAAAAAGGGAGCCAGTGGGGGGAAAAGCCATTTCAGTATCCTTGTTCAGATGCCCAGCGGGAAAATTATCTTACCCCTTGGGATTTGGGCTGTTTCTTCAAGATAGCTCAAACAATAAAAGTGTTTTGAAGATAAATTTCATGGTTTTGGGGGTTTGTGACCAAAGAAATCCCAAGATACCGAAGGGGAAAGGGAAAAAAGAAAGTAAGGAAGGGAAAGGGAAAGGGAAAAGATAGAGGAAGGAAGGAAGGAAAAAAGAGATGGGAAAGGGAAGGGGAAGGAAAAAAGAGATGAGTGGAAGGAAGGAAAAAAGGGAAGGAGAAAAAAGGGAAGGAAGGAAAAGGGGAAAAAAGAAAGAGAGAAAGGAAGGAAGGAAGAGATGAGAGGAAGG
>WNWK01018220.1:0-40488 GCA_009830355.1 Cherax destructor | reverse complement strand
AGCCAAGAATAATTCTGAGAGCTTCATTTTGCATTAACTCCAAGCTAATATCAACATGGGAGCAGCATAATCAATTAAGGACCTAATATAGGCTATGTACATCATTCTCGCGATTCTCACATTAGCACCATAGTTGGGGTTGTAGCTAGCAACAGCTTTAAGAGCATTTAGTCTATCTTTGCATTTTTTATTTAGTTGTGGTATAGTAGATTTGTTAAAGGGTACATCTACACCAAGATATCTGTAAGTTTTAACGTAGCTAATGTTTTCACCCTGTAAATAGATGGGTGGGGGATGTCGTTTGCTTGTTAATATCTTTGTTTAAGAGGAAGATATTACGAGGCCTAGTCGATTACAAATTGCTTGAACTTCATTAAGAACGGTACTCATCTTTTTATGCCCTGTTGTATGGATCATGATGTCATCAGCATAGCTTATAGCTATATGTTTAGGTGAGGCAGGTAGAGCATTTAGGAGGGCATTAATCAGAATATTAAATAGCATGGGACTGAGAACTCCTCCCTGCGGTGTACCTAGGGACATTTCTTTAGACTCACTTCTAAACCTTGGTAGAGGACAGAGGATACTCTGTTTGACAGGTATCCTATTATCCAGCAGAGTAGGCTACCACCAATATTCATTTTGGCTAGTTCATGTAGTATAACAGTTCTGTTCGCGATATCAAATTCAGATTTTAGATCAAGAAATGTGGTAAAACTAGTAGAGGTGTGTGAGGTGAGCAAGGTGGAGATACAGTTCTGCACACTCTTACCTTTCATGAACCCATAGAGGGAGGGGGAGAGTTGGTGTCTGATTCTATAGTACAGTCTGTTAAGTATCATTCTTTCAAAAATTTTACAAAGACAGCTAGTTAAAGAGATCGGTCTAAATGTATTAGGCTGTTGGGGCTTAGGGATAGGCACAATGAGACTATTGGTCCAGGAAGTAGGAAGAACTCCCTCAATGTAACTGGTATTATACAGTGCCAACAAAGGATTATTAGGCACGTGCCTTAGAGTTCTGAGAATATCATAGGTTATACCATCCTCTCCAGGAGCAGTTGATCGACCTTTAGTTAATGCGTTATCTAATTCATACTCTGTGAAGAGGCTATCACTCTCATCAATATTTTGGCTCATAAAATTAATCAGTTCAAACATTTCTTCAGAAGCTCTCAAAGTTTTCTCTAATATGAGATGGCAGGTTTTCATGCCTGGAGATTTTGGACCAGTCATTTATGAGGTCATTTGCTTTTTCAAGTGGAAAGGGATGAGCAACATTGCCAGTCTTTTTCCTGGTTATTTTATTTATACCTTTCCATGCCAGACTTAAAGGGGTAGACCTATTTAATCCACTAACGAATTGTTCCCATTCCTGTTGCCTAAGTTCTTGCTTTCTATTTCTTGCATTTGTTAGTGCAGCTTGGAATGTTCTGAGAAGGTCTGGGGTTCTACACTCACGGTATGCTTTACCAATCCTCCTAGCTGCATGTGTTAGATTGCGTAGCTGTGGGTCATTATAATATTTACATTGGTTTTTATTGTCATTTCTAGTGGAAGGTTTATGTTGTCTTTTCCTGCCCACTTGATCTGTGAGTACAGTCTCAATAGCTGTAACTAAATCATCATTGAATGCCTGTGCGCCTGAGAGGTGTATATCTCAGTGTATATACACTGAGAGGTGTATATCTCAGTGTATATACACTGAGAGGTGTATATCAGTCAGTGTATATACACTGAGAGGTGCATATCTCAGTGTATATACACTGGTAGTTTACATTAATCAGTATTTTAGGTACGTATATTAAAGTATTCTTGACTGGTGGTGTACAGGTGACGCAACCTTAATGACCCTCGTGTAGTAGATAGACTTTAAACCCCATTAACCAACCAACCTTAATGACCCTCGTGTAGTAGATAGACTTTAAACCCCTTTAACCAACCAACCTTAATGACCCTCGTGTAGTAGATAGACTTTAAACCCCATTAACCAACCAACCTTAATGACCCTCGTGTAGTAGATAGACTTTAAACCCCTTTAACCAACCAACCTTAATGACCCTCGTGTAGTAGATAGACTTTAAACCCCTTTAACCAACCAACCTTAATGACCCTCGTGTAGTAGATAGACTTTAAACCCCTTTAACGAACCAACCTTAATGACCCTCGTGTAGTAGATAGACTTTAAACCCCATTAACCAACCAACCTTAATGACCCTCGTGTAGTAGATAGACTTTAAACCCCATTAACCAACCAACCTTAATGACCCTCGTGTAGTAGATAGACTTTAAACCCCATTAACCAACCAACCTTAATGGCCCTCGTGTAGTAGATAGACTTTAAACCCCATTAACCAACCAACCAATCCAAATACTTCAATTTATGTAAGTCCCCCATAAAGAAGAGTTAATTTAAGGGGTAACTGACCTGATGCTGCCAGAGAGGCTGTTGAGAACACCAACAACAGTAGTGACAGCAGATGTAAGCGTGGAGGACTCATGGTGGAGGTGTATGGTGGAGACAGCTGTCTGGTGGAGCTGGTGGGTGGTGGTGGTCGTGGTGGTGATTGAGAGGGTGTGGTCGTGGTGGTGTTGTGTGCTGGCGTTTATATACCACCATGCTGGGATGGGAGGTCACACCATCAGTGCCATGTGTTGCTATTTTGTGTTTTGGGCACCACCACCACCATCACCACCACCACCACCACCACCACCACCACCACCACCACCACCACCACCATTTTAATACAAATCTCAGTTCCACAGTTCGACATTCCGTATCCCATAAGAAGAACTCATAAGAATTATAAACCCCAGATTATGAGTAACCCAGGATAACCCATGAAAGCCAACCAGTGTGGCTTACTACCTTTGTAGTCCTTAAGCCAACTAACACACAGACATCTATTCACTACTAGTTAAAGAACACGTTTCGCCCCTCCCGGCATTAAACCAGCGTTCCTTTCGATTGTAAGCTCAACACTACCACGGGAGCTACATAGAACCCACGTTCATAATGACAGAACCACAATAGGGTTCCACAACACTGAACCCCTCACAGGCTGCCTTGACAGAATGGCGCCACACTATTTTCCTTATCTTTTGGCATCGGTGTTGTTCCCTTTATAAAAAAATTGTATTTTCTTGACATCCACTCAAGTATCTTGTGACTGTGTGTATATCCAGAGATGTTTGTATCTTTGTGTGTATACACAAAGGTGTGTACCTTTATGAGTAAGTACACCGCGAGGTATATATCCTTCTATGTATATCCTTCTATGTATATCCTTGATGTATATCCTTCGATATGGAAAACTTGAGGGAATTAAAACTGTATCGGGATATACAACAAATTCTAACCATACAATAGAGCGAAAAAGTAATGTGAAGGACCTGGGAGTGATAATGTCAGACGATCTCGCCTTCAAAGACCACAACAGTGTATCTACCGCATCTGCTAGGAAAATGATAGGAGGGATAATGGAACCTTCAAAATTAGGGACGCCAAGCCCATGATTCTCTTCAAATCACTTGTTCTCTCTAGGCTGGAATACTGCTGTACGCCTAGCTGCCCCCTTCAAGGCAGGGGGAATTGCTGACCTGGAGAATGTACAAAGAACTTTCACGGCACACATAAGTACGATAAGGCACCTAAATTACTGGGAACGGTTGAAGGCCCTTGATCTGTATTCCCTGGAATGCAGACGAGAGAGATACATGATAATATACACTTAGAAAATCCTAGAGGGATTATTACCAAACTTGCACACGAAAATCACTCCCTATGAAAGCAAAAGACTCGGCAGACGATGCAACATTCCCCCGTTGAAAATCAGGGGTACCACTAGTACACTGAGGGACACCACCATAAGTGTCAGGGGCCCAAGACTGTTCAACTGCCTCCCAGCATACATAAGGGGGATTGCCAATATAGTAGTATACATACTACTATATAGAAAGCCCCTTGTTATGCAGAGCATTTCCCGAAAATTAGGTCAATTTTGTCCCAGGATGCGACTCACACCAGTCCACTAACACCCAGGTACCTATTTTACTGATGGGTGACCATAGACAACCGGTGTAAGGAAACACGTCCAATGTTTCCACCCTTCCCTGGGGATCGAACCTGGACCCTCAGCGTGTGAAGCGAGAGCTTTACCACCAGGTGAATGGTATATACACCGAGGTGTATATTTGTCTCAGCGTATATATGCTAAGAGATCACTTTAATCTCTATTTTAGGAATCTAAAGTCTATTGACCCTAGTGTGGTCGATAGACTTTAGAGGACGTTTCGGTAGATTCTGAATCACTGTCAAGCCATAATTTGACCTGTCGATGGTCTGGGATGGACCGACACATCATCGTGAGATTTCCCCAGCGTAGGTTGGTAGTTACTTGTTGCAACCAGCGTAGGTTGGTAGTGACTTGTTGCAACCAGCGTAGGTTGGTAGTGACTTGTTGCAACCAGCGTAGGTTGTAGTGACTTGTTGCAACCAGCGTAGGTTGGTAGTGACTTGTTGCAACCAGCGTAGGTTGGTAGTGACTTGTTGCAACCAGCGTAGGTTGGTAGTGACTTGTTGCAACCAGCGTAGGTTGGTAGTAACTTGTTGCAAGCAGCGTAGGTTGGTAGTAACTTGTTGCAACCAGCGTAGGTTGGTAGTGACTTGTTGCAACCAGCGTAGGTTGGTAGTGACTTGTTGCAACCAGCGTAGGTTGGTAGTGACTTGTTGCAAGCAGCGTAGGTTGGTAGTGACTTGTTGCAACCAGCGTAGGTTGGTAGTGACTTGTTGCAAGCAGCGTAGGTTGGTAGTGACTTGTTGCAACCAGCGTAGGTTGGTAGTGACTTGTTGCAACCAGCGTAGGTTGGTAGTGACTTGTTGCAACCAGCGTAGGTTGGTAGTGACTTGTTGCAACCAGCGTAGGTTGGTAGTGACTTGTTGCAACCAGCGTAGGTTGGTAGTGACTTGTTGCAAGCAGCGTAGGTTGGTAGTGACTTGTTGCAAGCAGCGTAGGTTGGTAGTGACTTGTTACAACCAGCGTAGGTTGGTAGTGACTTGTTGCAACCAGCGTAGGTTGGTAGTGACTTGTTGCAAGCAGCGTAGGTTGGTAGTGACTTGTTGCAAGCAGCGTAGGTTGGTAGTGACTTGTTGCAAGCAGCGTAGGTTGGTAGTGACTTGTTGCAAGCAGCGTAGGTTGGTAGTGACTTGTTGCAAGCAGCGTAGGTTGGTAGTGACTTGTTGCAACCAGCGTAGGTTGGTAGTAACTTGTTGCAACCAGCGTAGGTTGGTAGTGACTTGTTGCAACCAGCGTAGGTTGGTAGTGACTTGTTGCAAGCAGCGTAGGTTGGTAGTGACTTGTTGCAACAGCGTAGGTTGGTAGTAACTTGTTGCAACCAGCGTAGGTTGGTAGTGACTTGTTGCAACCAGCGTAGGTTGGTAGTGACTTGTTGCAAGCAGCGTAGGTTGGTAGTGACTTGTTGCAACAGCGTAGGTTGGTAGTGACTTGTTGCAACAGCGTAGGTTGGTAGTGACTTGTTGCAACCAGCGTAGGTTGGTAGTGACTTGTTGCAACCAGCGTAGGTTGGTAGTGACTTGTTGCAAGCAGCGTAGGTTGGTAGTGACTTGTTGCAACCAGCGTAGGTTGGTAGTACTTGTTGCAACCAGCGTAGGTTGGTAGTGACTTGTTGCAACCAGCGTAGGTTGGTAGTGACTTGTTGCAACCAGCGTAGGTTGGTAGTGATTTGTTGCAACCAGCGTAGGTTGGTAGTGACTTGTTGCAACCAGCGTAGGTTGGTAGTGACTTGTTGCAACAGCGTAGGTTGGTAGTGACTTGTTGCAAGCAGCGTAGGTTGGTAGTGACTTGTTGCAACCAGCGTAGGTTGGTAGTGACTTGTTGCAACCAGCGTAGGTTGGTAGTGAACTTGTTGCAAGCAGCGTAGGTTGGTAGTGACTTGTTGCAAGCAGCGTAGGTTGGTAGTGACTTGTTGCAAGCAGCGTAGGTTGGTAGTGACTTGTTGCAAGCAGCGTAGGTTGGTAGTGACTTGTTGCAAGCAGCGTAGGTTGGTAGTTACTTGTTGCAACCAGCGTAGGTTGGTAGTAACTTGTTGCAACCAGCGTAGGTTGGTAGTGACTTGTTGCAACCAGCGTAGGTTGGTAGTGACTTGTTGCAACCAGCGTAGGTTGGTAGTGACTTGTTGCAACCAGCGTAGGTTGGTAGTGACTTGTTGCAAGCAGCGTAGGTTGGTAGAGACTTGTTGCAACCAGCGTAGGTTGGTAGTGACTTGTTGCAAGCAGCGTAGGTTGGTAGTGACTTGTTGCAAGCAGCGTAGGTTGGTAGTGACTTGTTGCAACCAGCGTAGGTTGGTAGTGACTTGTTGCAACCAGCGTAGGTTGGTAGTAACTTGTTGCAACCAGCGTAGGTTGATAGTAACTTGTTGCAACCAGCGTAGGTTGATAGTGACTTGTTGCAACCAGCGTATTGTGACTGATGACTCCCAGCTGCTGCCCAACCCTTACTAACTGTACTCCCCTCATGAACACAATAATAATAATAATATCTTTATTTACTACAAGTACATGATACAACTTATACAGACCATAGCTGACATCAATGACATACTACTATATAGAAAGCCCCTTGTTATGCTGAGCATTTCCCGCAAATTAGGTCAGTTTTGTCCCAGGATGTGACCCACACCAGTCCACTAAACCCCAAATACCCATTTTACCGATGGGTCATTCCACTGCTGACTTTGCTGCTGACAAGTCACAGCCACTCTTCCTCAAGAAGTATCCCTTCGATCCCCGTCATGGAGGGGAATTTGTAACCTACACACCATCGCCTACCACCAGTGGAGTTATCAATGACTCGACCAAACTTGCCCTTGCTGCCGCTGTAAAGACCTGTTTACACGTAAAATTTACAGCTATCCACTTTTTGAAAGACTCCTTCGTTGTCGCCTCTACTGACGATCTTGAAGCTTCTAAACTGATGGACGACACCGCTATGAAGACTCTCAGTGATCGACAGTTCACCGTCTCTCCTTCACATTTCCTGCTGGAGAAACGTTCTGTTTTTGTCAAACGTTTGGACGAGATCATAACATCCCTATCAACTGAAGATCTGAAGACCTCAATCGAAGAACAAAACTCTTGGACTTCGATTGACAACATCACCAAGATCCCAAACGCTCCTTCTGTGATCAAGATCACCTTCGTCAACATCGATATGGCTACCAGAGTACTTTCTGATGGCCTAGCCATCTCCTACTACCATATTCATCCACGACAAATAGAACCATAACGTTTCGCTCATTCTCTCCCTCCTGGAACTGTTATTCTTATGTTCACTGAACGACCCAATGCCCCATCAAAGACAAGAAATTATGTTCCAACTGTCCCACCACCAATGCCACTTCAACCTGCCTCAACTGTAAGGGCACTCACCATACCCTTGCAGCCAAATGCCCACTAAGGAAGGAAGTGCTGACTAAGAAAATCAAAGAAGCTAAGAAGAGCAGCCCCAAATCGCCGACATATGCCGCCATAACAAAACTACAGTCTGATACCAAGAAAATTCTCCAAGCTACACAACAGCCATCTCTATCCAGCACCTCCTCCCTCTCTCCACTTCCAGGCGCGGCTCCCTCCAAGGTGCTGCATTGCATGGTGTATGTGCACCTTGCATCCTCCAAGGTGCTGCATTGCATGGTGTATGTGCACCTTGCGAATGCAGCCAACCCAGGCATATTCAACACCACCATCAATGAACTACTCCGACTCAACAACATGTCTGCCTTCGTCTTCCCTGACTCCACACCATCAACTGACATCCTCAGGATTCTTCCTAACGTTGTTAACTTCACTACTCCTGCTGACCTGTCTCCTACTGCCCAAGCAACTGCTCCTGCACCTTCCACAACCTCCGACACCACCGCTCATGCTGCCTCCACCACCGCCTCCCAACCTCATGTTACACCTCCAGTACACCTCGCCACTGCACCTGTCGACCCACAGTCACCTGCTAGCACCATGGTAGACTCGTCTACTGAATACACGTCAGAAGATGAAGAAGATATTGACAACTCTAGCACACCAACATGGGAAGACCTTTCCTTCTACACTGCTCCATCAAACGCTGACACCATCACCTGCACTGAACTCTACAAAGGCCTCAGTGCAGGAACTGTCAAGTTTTCCTGCAAACAACCTCATCACTGCACACTCACCCAAGTTCTGGAATTCCTCAAGCCTCTTCGATTCACCTTTGGAAACAAGACAAAACTTTACCAACTCTCCAGAAGCAGCTTCAAGAAATTTGAGAATGGGTCTTCTACAAACCCTACAACACCACCAGTATGGTGCCCTCTGATGTTCTTCCCTGCCTGCCCTGTCCTGCGACGTAACCTCCTGCCAGCTTCTCAAGTCTGCAGACATACAACTTCCACAAAACCAACGCAACTAAGCCTGCTATCCTGGGTTAAGCCCTGGCACTTTTTCTACGACTAAGGACACTCCTCTCCAGCGCTATTCTTCGCCTGTCCCATCTTTCCCGCTCACCCCATTGGGGTCTTACCTATACTCTCTTGGTCTTGATATTGACCTTGATGGGTGAACATGGACAACCGTTGTAAAGAAACACGCCCAATGTTTCTACCCTCGCTGGGAATCGAACCCGGACCCTCAGCGTGTGAAGCGAGAGCTTTAGCCACCAGACCGTTGAAGTACCTGGAAATACTTCAATGGTCTAAAAATCGACAAGATGATGAATTATCTTTATTCTGTAGTCCTTTCTTCTGTCTTCCGTAATTCTACGAGGCTGGGGGACTGACCTCCTCTTCTACCGTTTATGTCCCTCTACTGTATAAATAAAGCCACTGCTGGCGACACGCCTACAAAATAAAGATGGGCAGATGTTGCATGTGGGTATAATTCATCATGAAAAAAATAATAATAATGATGTAAAAGAGTGCAGGGACTATGGGAGAGAATTTTTGATATGGGAGAGTCCAGATGGTGACATTGAACAAGTGGTGACATTGAACAGGTGGTGACATTGAAGGTGGTCACATTGAGGTGGTGAGTGTAAGATAAAACTCCACGTGATTAATTCCTGTATGTCAACTAGAAATTCCTACAGCTGTTGTTGTTGTCTTAATTAAGATACAAGTATATTAAAAAATGAATATTTTTATGAGTTTCAGGTCTTGTGCAAATTATAAGACCTAAAACTTTGGTGAAGTGGATATATGAGGATATATTAATGCAGCCACGAGCGAGTAGTTATAAGAAAATAGCAATACTGCTGCTAGCCGGGGGTCAAACCCTCGATATTTTAGCACCCCAGAGCTCGCCAAAATTCTGAGAGGCCTTGGAAAACTGCCCCTGAAGACTGGTACTGCAAATGGGAGAAGATAATTAGTCCAGTAGCTTACCATAAGTACGTATGTGCTTCTATCAGTGACATGTCCAGTATTCACATATTTGTGGTTGCAGGGATCTAGGCACAGCTCCTGGCCCCCACCTTTTCTCTGGTCGCTACTAGATCCACTCTCTCCTTGCTCCATGAGTTTTATCGTATCTCTTCTTGAAGTTATGTATGGATCCTGCCTTCACTACATCACTCTCCAGATTGTTCCACTTCCTGGCGACTCTGTGGCTGAAGAAGTACTTCCTAACATCTCTGTGACTCATCTGAGTTTTCATCTTCCAGTTGTGACCCCTTGTTGCTGTGTTCCCTTGTTGCTGTGACCCCTTGTTGCTGTGTTCCCTTGTTGCTGTGACCCCTTGTTGCTGTGTTCCCTTGTTGCTGTGCCCCTTGTTGTTGTGTCCCCTTGTTGCTGTGCCCCTTGTTGCTGTGTCCCCTTGTTGATGTGTCCCCTTTTTGCTGTGTCCCTAGTTGTTGTGTCCCCTTGTTGCTGTGTCCCCTTGTTGATGTGTCCCCTTGTTGTGTCCCCTTGTTGTTGTGTCCCCTTGTTGCTGTGTCTCCTTGTTGCTGTGTCCCCTTGCTGCTGCGTCCCCTTGCTGATATGTCCCCTTGCTGCTGTGTCCCCTTGCTGCTGTGTCCCCTTGTTGCTGTGACCCCTTGTTGCTGTGTTCCCTTGTTGCTGTGTTCCCTTGTTGCTGTGTCCCCTTGTTGATGTGTCCCTTGTTGCTGTGTCCCCTTGATGTGTCCCCTTGTTGTTGTGTCCCCTTGCTGATGTGTCCCTTGTTGCTGTGTCCCCTTGTTGTTGTGTCCCCTTGTTGCTGTGTCCCCTTGTTGCTGTGTCCCCTTGATTCTGTGTACCATCTCTGAAACATCCTGTCCCTATCCACCTCGTCAATACCTCTCAGTATTTTACATGACGTTATCATGTCTCCCCTATCCCAGTGGTACTGGGCACCTGACTTGTCAACGGTGATAGCTCAGTGGTCTAATGCGTCATAGGATTTTGGTGGGCTCTAGAGCTGTGCTATAATGTCAAGTGTTCGATCCTGGGTTAGTCGCAGTGGTCCAACTCAGCTACCGGGATGTTGATCTCGGGACCATAGTTCGAACCCCCGGCCACTTTTGTGGCCAAACATCAAGAGTCGTTTATTACGACTTAACTTGATAAAGCTCTACACTGAGTGAAACATAACTTGATAAAGCTCTACACAGAGTGTAATATAACTTGATAAAGCTCTACACTGAGTGAAACATAACTTGATAAACCTCTACACAGAGTGTAATATAACTTGATAAAGCTCTACACTGAGTGTAACATAACTTGATAAAGCTCTACACTGAGTGTAACATAACTTGATAAAGCTCTATACTGAGTGTAACATAACTTGATAAAGCTCTACACAGAGTGTAATATAACTTGATAAAGCTCTACACTGAGTGTAACATAACTTGATAAAGCTCTACACTGAGTGTAACATAACTTTATAAAGCTCTACACAGAGTGTAATATAACTTGATAAAACTCTACACTGAGTGTAACATATCTTGATAAAGCTCTACACTGAGTGTAACATATCTTGATAAAACTCTACACTGAGTGTAACATAACTTGATAAAGCTCTACACTGAGTGTAACATAACTTGATAAAGCTCTACACTGAGTGAAACATAACTTGATAAAGCTCTACACTGAGTGTAACATAACTTGATAAAGCTCTACACTGAGTGTAACATAACTTGATAAAGCTCTACACTCAGTGTAACATAACTTGATAAAGCTCTACACTGAGTGTAACATAACTTGATAAAGCTCTACACTGAGTGAAACATAACTTGATAAAGCTCTACACTGAGTGTAACATAACTTGATAAAGCTCTACATTGAGTGTAACATAACTTGATAAAGCTCTACACTGAGTGTAACATAACTTGATAAAGCTCTACACTGAGTGTAACATAACTTGATAAAGCTCTACACTGAGTGTAACATAACTTTATAAAGCTCTACACTGAGTGTAACATAACTTGATAAAGCTCTACACTGAGTGAAACATAACTTGATAAAGCTCTACACTGAGTGAAACATAACTTGATAAAGCTCTACACTGAGTGAAACATAACTTGATAAAGCTCTACACTGAGTGTAACATAACTTGATAAAGAGCTCTACACTGAGTGTAACATATCTTGATAAAGCTCTACACTGAGTGTAACATATCTTGATAAAGCTCTACACTGAGTGTAACATAACTTGATAAAGCTCTACACTGAGTGTAACATAACTTAATAAAGCTCTACACTGAGTGAAACATAACTTGATAAAGCTCTACACTGAGTGAAACATAACTTGATAAAGCTCTACACTGAGTGTAACATAACTTGATAAAGCTCTACACTGAGTGTAACATAACTTGATAAAGCTCTACACTGAGTGTAACATAACTTGATAAAGCTCTACACTGAGTGAAACATAACTTGATAAAGCTCTACACTGAGTGTAACATAACTTGATAAACCTCTACACTGAGTGTAACATAACTTGATAAAGCTCTACACTGAGTGTAACATAACTTGATAAAGCTCTACACTGAGTGTAACATAACTTGATAAATCTCTACACTGAGTGTAACATAACTTGATAAAGCTCTACAGTGAGTGTAACATAACTTGATAAAGCTCTACACTGAGTGTAACATAACTTGATAAAGCTCTACAGTGAGTGTAACATAACTTGATAAAGCTCTACACTGAGTGTAACATAACTTGATAAAGCTCTACACTGAGTTTAACATAACTTGATAAAGCTCTACACTGAGTGTAACATAACTTGATAAAGCTCTACACTGAGTGTAACATAACTTGATAAAGCTCTACACAGAGTGTAACATAACTTGATACACACTTCTCAGTGTATATACACTGAGGGATACACACTTCTCAGTGTATATACACTGAGGTATACACACTTCTCAGTGTATATACACTGAGGTATACACACTTCTCAGTGTATATATACTGAGGGATACACACTTCTCAGTGTATATACACTGAGGGATACACAGAGCCTTGAGATGGTCAGTCTCCTACACACTGACGTAGACACAACTACCCAATTCACTTAATTATCCTAAGGTTATTGAGGATTCTGGCGTGGACAGTAACGAGGGTGATGCTTGTCGATTCCTCTCAGTATTTTATATGTCGTTATCATGTCCCCCCTATCTCTCCTGTCCTCCAGTGTCGTCAGGTCGATTTTCCTTAACCTCTCCTCGTAGGACATACCCCTTAGCTCCGGGACTAGTCTTGTTGCAAACCTTTGCACTTTCTCTAAACTGGCGCTCTATATGTTACCATTTTGTCCTAGGCACATGTCGATTAGACACTAGGCCTGTTGTATGTGTGTGTGTGTGTGTGTTGTGTGTGTGTGTGTGTGTGTGTGTGTGTGGTGTGTGTTGTACTCACCTATTTGTACTCACCTATTTGTGGTTGCAGGGGTCGAGTCATAGCTCCTGGCCCCGCCTCTTCACTGATTGCTACTAGGTCCTCTCTCTCTCTCTCCCTGCTCCACGAGCTTTATCAAACCTAGTCTTAAAACTATGTATGGTTCCTGCCTCCACTATGTCGCTTTCTAAGCTATTCCACTTCCTGACAACTCTATGACTGAAGAAATACTTCCTAACATCCCTTTGACTCATAGGAGTCTTCAACTTCCAATTGTGACCCCTTGTTTCTGTGTCCCCTCTGGAACATCTTGTCTCTGTCCACCTTATCTATTCCTCGCAGTATTTTATATGTCGTTATCATGTCTCCCTAACCCTCCTGTCCTCTAGTGTCGTCAGGCCGATTTCCTTAACCTTTCTTCGTAGGACAATCCCCTTAGCTCTGGGACTAGTCTTGTTGCAAACCTTTGCACTTTCTCTAATTTCTTGACGTGCTTGACCAGGTGTGGGTTCCAAACTGGTGCTGCATACTCCAGTATGGGCCTGACGTATATGGTATACAGAGTCTTGAATGATTCCTTAGTGAGGTATTGGAACGCTATTCTTAGGTTTGCCAGCCGCCCGTATGCTGCAGCAGTTATCTGATTGATGTGTGCCTCAGGAGATGTGCTCGGTATTATACTCACCCCAAGATCTTTTTCTTTGAGTGAGGTTTGCAGTCTTTGGCCACCTAGACTATACTCTGTCTGCGGTCTTCTTTGCCCTTCCCGATATTCATGATTTTACATTTGGCAGGGTTAAATTCAAGGAGCCACTTACTGGACCAGGCTTGCAGCCTGTCCAGGTCTCTTTGTAGTCCTGCCTGATCCTCGATTGATTTGATTCTTCTCATTAACTTCACATCATCTGCAAATAGTGACACTTCTGAGTCTACCCTTCCGTTATGTCATTCACATATACCAAAAACAGTACAGGTCCTAGGACTGACCCTTGTGGAACTCCACTCGTCACAGGTGCCCACTCTGACATCTCGTCACGTACCATGACTCGTTGTTGCCTCCCTGTCAGATATTCTCTGATCCATTGCAGTGCTTTTCCTGTTACGTGTGCCTGATCCTCTAGCTTTTGCATTAATCTCTTGTGAGGAACTGTGTCGAACGCCTTCTTGCAGTCCAAAAATGCAGTCTATCCACCCTCTCTCTCGTGTCTTACTTCTGTTACCTTGTCATAAAACTCCAGTAGGTTTGTGACACAGGATTTTCCTTCCCTGAAACCGTGCTGGTTGTCGTTTATAAGCTTGTGTCTTTCTAGGTGCTCCACCACTCTCCTCCTGATGATCTTCTCCATGACTTTGCATACTATACACGTCAGTGACACAGGTCTGTAGTTTAATGCCTCGTGTCTGTCTCCTTTCTTAAAAATTGGGACTACCTTTGCCATCTTCCACGCCTCAGGTAGTTGCCCAGTTTCAATGGATGTGTTGAAGATTTGTGTTAGTGGCACACACAACATCTCTGCTCCCTCTCTAAGGACCCACGGAGAAATGTTGTCCGGTCCCACCGCTTTTGAGGTATCGAGTTCACATAGCAGCTTGTGTGTGTGTGTGTGTGTGTGTTGTGTGTGTGTGTGTGTGTGTGTGTGTGTGTGTGTGTGTTGGCCCACGCTGTGGGTCTGTGTTTGAGATATCCACGCCCACGTGGGCGTCACGCTCTCAACCACCACGTGGGCGTCACGCTCTTGTCCACTACGTGGGCGTCACGCCCTCACCATCACTGGCATTCTAATCATCAACAACTAGCTTCTTGGCACTTGAGAAAAGTTACATTAATTTCTCATAGCCTATCAGTGAAATTCAGGCCCAGTGCCAGTGCCAAACTGTTGTTAGTAAGTTGATTTAGCCACAGGTACACATAAGTACAATTAATATGTACAGTGTAAATTACCCGCCAGGATTACAGAAAAAAAAAACCTGAATTACTTATTTCCCTTTGTCTCTGTTCATGAAGACTGTGTTAAGCCGGTGGGTTAGTAACCCAGGATAACCCAATGAAGTTACATTTTTATAAGACTGGCTTATTTCCATGGAGGTCCTTTAATTATGTCCCTCGGGATGCGGCCTACACCAGTCGACTGACATTCAGGTACCTACTTACTGCTAGGTGAACAGTGACAGCAGGTGTAAGGCAATATTCCCAGTGTTCCTGTTCCTCTTATTATTGGATCCTTTCCTATCTCTCTCTCTCTCTCCCTTCCTCTTTTCTCCTCTTACTCCCCTCTCCCCTCCCATTCCTATCAATAAAAACTCCCTAATACATGCAATACAGAAGTGGGTAAGGGTATAATTCTCACGATCTATATACCATTAGAACATATTGTCTTTCAAGTTTATAAATGTCTCGAGTGATGGGACAGATTACTTTCTTTGTTTAGCATTGGGAGGCGTGAGAGTCCCTGTGGGAGCACAAGACGTCAGGATGATAGCCTCGTGGAGTGGCGAGAAATTGCTGGTGGCGGGAAGGCCAGTGATTGGCTACGGTCATCGTGATTTGAAATATTTGGTGGCGGGAAGCCTCGTGATTGGCGGAGAGAAAGGGCGGGAGCGCCAGAAAGTGGCGGGAACTAGAATGTAAACAAACAAAGAATTCCTAAAAGAATGGTCACAGGCTGGACACTCGCTCTCTGACGTCAAGAACTGATTACTTTTTTATGGTTTATTTGTGCAAGATGCTGTATATATTGCGAAGAATGCCAGCCCCATGTGGCGTATTTGAGCGTTGTCACGTGACAAGTGTAGCAAGGTCAGCTTCCATGGGAACACAAGTACAGACTTCAAAGTCCAGTCAGTACACAATCTCTTATGTTATTTCCAAGGTCTGATAACAGCATCTGGGGTTCTAAGAACATAAAAAAGAAGGAACACTGCAGCAGGCCTACTGGCCCATGAGAGGCAGGTCCAAGTCAATATTAAATTTGTGATCCTCTGTTTGTAGTGGCAGAGAGTCCTAAGAAATCTCTAAGACCCCCAGTGGAAATAAATACAATGACCTCCCAATGGAAATAAGTCACTGACTGACTTTTTTAGGTTATCTCAAGTAATTTACACTTTGTATGATAATTGTATTTGTGTGTACCTGTGTCTGAACTTTAAATTACTCCCACACAGAGAGTTCTTGGGCCTGAGTCACCATGCCTCTAGTATACCTGGAGAGAGTTTTAGGGGTCAACGCCCCCGCGGCCCGGTGTGACCAGACCTTGTGGTGGACCAGGGTCTGATCAACCAGGCTCTTACTGTTGGCCGCACGTTAGCCAACAAACGAACCACAGCCCAGCTGGTCAGGTACTGACCAGCTGTATGTTCTTATGTTGGACTTTAGTTGCCTGTCCAGTGCCTTCTTGAAGACAGCCAGGGGTCTACTGGTAGTCCCCCTTATGTATGCTGGGAGGCAGCTGAACAGTCTTGGGCCCCTGACACTTACTGTGTTGTCTCTTAAGAACATAAGAAAGGAGGAACACTGCAGCAGGCCTGTTGGCCCATACTAGGCAGGTCCTTCACAATCCGTCCCACTAACAGAACACTTGCTCAATCTAATTTTCAATGCTACCCAAGAAATAAGCGAGTCCCACTCAAATCCAACCCCTCTCACTCATGAATTTATCCAACCTAAATTTGAAACTAACCAAGGTCCTAGCTTCAATAACCCTACTAGGCAGACTGTTCCACTCATCAACTACCCTATTTCCAAACCAATACTTTCCTATATCCTTTCTAAATCTAAACTTATCTAACTTGAATCCATTATTGCGGGTTCTCTCTTGGAGAGATATCCTCAAGACCTTATTTATATCCCCTTTGTTAATACCCATTTTCCACTTGTATACCTCGATCATGTCTCCTCATTCTACGTCTTACAAGTGAATGTAATTTAAGGGTCTTCAATCTTTCTTCGTAAGGAAGATTTCTAATGCTATGTATTAATTTAGTCATTCTACGCTGAATGTTTTCTAACGAATTTATGTCCATTCTGTAATATGGAGACCAGAACTGAGCTGCGTAATCTAGGTGAGGCCTTACTAATGATGTATAAAGCTGTAATATAACCTCTGGACTTCTGTTGCTAACACTTTTGATATAAATCCTAGTAATCTATTTGCCTTATTACGTACGCTTAGGCATTGCTGTCTTGGTTTAAGGTTGCTGCTTACCATCACCCCCAAGTCCTTCTCGCAATCTGTATGGCTAAGTTCTACGTTATTTAACTTATAAGTGCTTGGGTTATGGACACTCCCGAGCTTCAGAACCTTGCATTTATCTACATTGAACTGCATCTGCCACTTTTCTGACCACGAATTAAGTTTGTCTAAATCTTCCTGAAGTTCTATGACATCTATGTTTGAATCAATTATCCTACCTATCTTCGTGTCGTCGGCGAATTTGCTCATATCACTAGTAATTCCCTCGTCAAGGTCATTGATATATATTATAAATAACAATGGGCCTAAGACTGATCCCTGTGGAACACCACTTGTTACAAGTCCCCATTCGGATTTAACCCCATTTATGCACATCTCTGCTTCCTATTGGTGAGCCATGACTCGATCCATGACAACACTTTTCCCCCAATGCCATGAGCAGCCACTTTCTTTAACAGTCTCTGGTGCGGTACTCTATCAAAAGCCTTACTAAAGTCTAAATAAACAATATCGAATTCTTTATCGTGATCAACAGCCTCAAAAGCTTTACTGAAGAAGGTTAATAAATTAGATAGGCAGGAACGGCCCCTCGTGAATCCATGCTGGGTATCATTAATCAAATTATGGTTATCTAGATGGCTTCTAATAATATCAGCTATAATTGACTCTAGTAATTTGCCTACAATTGAGGTCAGGCTTATTGGGCGTAGTTTGACGGTAGTGACTTGTCCCCTGCTTTAAAATAGGAATTACATTAGCCATCTTCCACATATCAGACACTACACCTGTTTGAAGACATAAATTAAAAATGTTAGATATTGGTTCACAGAGTTCCATTTTGCATTCCTTAAGAACCCTTGCAAAAGCTCATCAGGACCGGCGATTTATTTTGTTTCAGTCGGTCCAGCTGTTTCATAATCATTTCGCTAGTGACTGTGATATTACATAATTTATCTTCTTCTGGGCCTCTGTAAAAATTAATTACTGGGATATTATTAATGTCTTCCTGTGTGAAAACCGAGAGAAAATAATTATTAAAAATAGAGCACATATCATTCTCCTTGTCAGTAAGATGCCCAAAGTTATTTTTAAGGGGACCTATCTTATCCCTAACTTTTGTTCTATAAACCTGGAAAAAACTTTTTGGGTTAGTTTTTGAATCCCTAGCAACTTTAATTCCATAGTCTCGTTTAGCTTTTCTTATCCCCTTCTTAACGTCCCTCTTAATGTCAGTATACTGATTTATAAGATGACCCTCACCTCTATTTATGCGCCTATAAATTCCTTTCTTCTGCCCTAAAAGATATTTGAGCCTATTATTCATCCACTCTGGAAACCCATCAAAGGTATATCAAAGTTAAAGGGACAATATACCAGCCGCCTACAGTGTAGTAGCATATATATATGTATATATATATATATATATATATATATATATATATATATATATATATATATATATATATATATATATATATATATATAAGGATATAAGGATATAAGGATAAAGATGAGGCACACATTTTGTTTTTATATTTACTGATATTTGGTAGTTTATTTCACTACAAGTTACAATATTGGGTTTAAGGCATTATAAATTACCGAGGGAGAAAGTACCTGTCACAGGATCCTGAAGCACAACTCTCAAACTCTCGTTAGGACGACAGAGTCAGCTAAGAATAATAATAATAATAATAATAATAATAATAATAATAATAATAATAATAATAATAATAATAAATAATATTATTATTATTATTATTATTATTATTATTAATTATTATTATTATTATTATTATTATTATTGTAGAGGTCATATAACATCTGTGAGAAAGGAATCAGTTACGAGTCATAGAAGAACAGTTACAGTCCCTTACTAACATAAAGGACCATACTGCTCACACCTAACATCAAGGACCATACTGCTCACACCTAACATCAAATACCATACTGCTCACACCTAACATCAAGGACCATACTGCTCACACCTAACATCAAGGACCATACTGCTACACCTAACATCAAGGACCATACTGCTCACCCTAAATCAAGGACCATCTGCTCACACTAATCACGGATACTGTCACAAGCATCAGGACCATACTGCTCACACCTAACATCAAGGACCATACTGATCACACCTAACATCAGGACCATATGCTACACTACATCAGACCATACTGCTCACCTAACATCAAGGACCATACTCCTCACACCTAACATCAAGGACCATACTGTTCACACCTAACATCAAGGACCATACTGCTCACACTAACATCAAGGACCATACTCTCACCTAACATCAAGGACCATACTGCTCACACATACTCAGGACCATACTGCTCACACCAACATCAAGGACCATACGGCTCACCTAACATCAAGGACCATACTGCTCACACCTAACATCAAGGGCCATACTGCCACACTAACATCAAGGCCATACTGCCACACTAACATCAAGGACCATATCTACACTAACATCAAGGACCATACTACTCACACCTAACATCAAGGACCATACTGCTCACACCTAACATCAAGACCATACTGCTCACCTAACATCAAGGGCCATACTGCTCACACCTAACATCAAGGACCATACTGCTCACACCTAACATCAAGGACCATACTGCTCACTACATCAAGGACCTCTACTCACCTCTAACATCAAGGACCATACTGTCACACCTAACATCAAGGACCATACTGCTCACACCTAACATCAAGGACCATACGCTCACCTAACATCAAGGAACAACTACTCAACTAACATCAAGGACCATACTGCTCACACTAACATCAAGGACCATACTGCTCACACCTAACATCAAGGACCATACTGCTCAACCTAACATCAATGCCATACTGCTCACACCTAACATCAAGGATCATACTGCTCACACCTAACATCAAGGACCATACTGCTCACACCTAACATCAAGGACTATACTGCTCACATCTAACATCAAGGACCATACTACTCACACCTAACATCAAGGACCATACTGCTCACACCTAACATCAAGGACCATACTGCTCACACCTAACATCAAGGACCATACTGCTCACACCTAACATCATGTGCCATACTGCTCACACCTAACATCAAGGGCTACACTGCTCACACCTAACATCAAGGACCATACTGCTCACACCTAACATCAAGGACCATACTGCTCACACCTAACATCATGGGCCATACTGCTCACACCTAACATCAAGGACCATACTGCTCACACTTAACATCAAGGGCCATACTGCTCACACCTAACATCAAGGACCATACTGCTCACACCTAACATCATGTGCCATACTGCTCACACCTAACATGAAGGACCATACTGCTCACACCTAACATCAAGGACCATACTGCTCACACCTAACATCAAGGACCATACTGCTCACACCTAACATCAAGGACCATACTGCTCACACCTAACATCAAGGACCATACTGCTCACACCTAACATCAAGGGCCATACTGCTCACACCTAACATCAAGGACCATACTGCTCACACCTAACATCAAGGACCATACTGCTCACACCTAACATCATGGGATATAATGCTCACACCTAACATCAAGGGCCATACTGCTCACACCTAACATCAAGGGTCATACTGCTCACACCTAACATCAAGGACCATACTGCTCACACCTAACATCAAGGACCATACTGCTCACACCTAACATCAAGGACCATACTGCTCACACCTAACATCAAGGACCATACTGCTCACACCTAACATCAAGGACCATACTGCTCACACCTAACATCAAGGACCATACTGCTCACACCTAACATCATGGGCCATACTGCTCACACCTAACATCAAGGGCCATACTACTCACACCTAACATCAAGGGCCATACTGCTCACACCTAACATCATGGGCCATACTGCTCACACCTAACATCAAGGACCATACTGCTCACACCTAACATCACGGACCATACTGCTCACACCTAACATCAAGGACCATACTGCTCACACCTAACATCAAGGAAAATACTGCTCACACCTAACATCAAGGACCATACTGCTCACACCTAACATCATGGGCCATACTGCTCACACCTAACATCAAGGGCCATACTGCTCACACCTAACATCAAGGACCATACTGCTCACACCTAACATCATGGGCCATACTGCTCACACCTAACATCAAGGACCATACTGCTAACACCTAACATCAAGGACCATACTGCTCACACGTAACATCAAGGACCATACTGCTCACACCTAACATCATGGACCATACTGCTCACACCTAACATCAAGGACCATACTGCTCACACCTAACATCATGGACCATACTGCTCACACCTAACATCAAGGACCATACTGCTCACACCTAACATCAAGGACCATACTGCTAACACCTAACATCAAGGACCATACTGCTCACACGTAACATCAAGGACCATACTGCTCACACCTAACATCAAGGACCATACTGCTCACACCTAACTGCCTTTTTGACTTCTTCTGCCCGATACATGCAGTTTAGCATGCACAGTATTTCTTGTTATGCATGCTATAGGCTTGTTAAAGGTTATTTACATGCGCATCATTTTGGGAAGTAAAATTTTGAATTTTTGGAGAAAGGTTATACTCATTTCTAGATGTTCCCATGATTTTAATTAGGGTTTAGGGCAATATCAAAGCACGGAGCCAAGAAACTTAATCCAGGAAGCTGGACCTGTCCAACCCTTGGATGGAACCTGATTACATCCCGTTATCCAGGCACTGTGTGGTCTCTATACCTGGAGAGTGGATCTGAGTCAACGCCCCGGGGCTTGGCCATGACCTGGCCCCGGGCGTTGACCTCCAGGGCTACTGCAGTACCTGGCCCTATCATGCCACCACCCTTCCCAACCTAAACAACCAGTGTCGTTCCAGTAATAAACTACGTTGTAATGTTTAATGACGGTGTAAACACCTCGTTGCAGAGCGCTTCTCAATTAAATTTGTAAATAGTTAATTACCATTAGAACTTAATAAACCAACAAAATAGTTGGGCCCAGTTCCTGGACCTATTTGTACTCTACTTGACCAAATATATCAACCAAGTAAATATACACACACTACATTGTATATATATATATATATATATATATATATATATATATATATATATATATATATATATATATATATATATATATATATATATATATATATATATATATATATATATATTATATATATATATATATATATATATATATATAATATATATATATATATCATTATTTACAAATGTTCCTGATGGAACATTGTAATAATCCGTTATCTATACTAGCCATACAAAATCTACTGGAACCTTGGATAGTAATCTTGTCGAGGTTCTACAACCAATGTTGTCTCATTTACAAGAAAATTAACGACAGAAAAGAAAATTCTTTTAGATTTCATAGTGAATTATGTTCTGTAAAATATAATAGATCAGTTGATATGGTTAATATAGATAAAGAATCTCTGTTTATAAATATTCCATTGCTAGATAAGTTAACATTGGGTAATGAGAGTAACTTAGGTTTAACTAGACAAATATTTGCTAGCATTTGGGAGATTACAGTTACAATGGTTTTTTTTCCACATTTAAGATTAACCTGGACTCCCAGGTGCTGCTGGGGGACCACCACTGGCTCCAACTTTTGCAACTTCCTCTCTAGCCATGAAAACACATGGCTGAACTGTCGTACAATTGTCTTCAATTCCCTTTATGGTCGATATGTGGGTGATTCTTTCCAGGTTTTTAGAGATAAATCACATGCAAATAAATTGGTAGTATTTCTCACCTCCAAACACGTTAGAAAAAAATTCAGGGTGAAATTGAAAAAAATAATCTACACTGGCTTTTCTAGACACTTTAATGATGTATAATAATGTTAAATATCCCACTGATGTATAAAGAAAATCATTTAATGGCTTCGGTAGGCCATTTTGTCTTTAAATAAAGTTAATGGTGTTAGAACACGTATTAATAATCTATGTCTCCAAACTATAATTTGTTTGATATCAAAGTTAATTTTAGTTAATTTCACACATTGCTCTAGTTTCAACAGCAAGATATTGTGGTATTTTAAGTCCCTTTCTTAGGTCACCAGAGGCCCAAGGCCCTCTGGATATACATAAAGCTAACTTTGTAAGGAAGGCTCAGCTACCGCATTCGTAAAGAACTTCGTAATACCTGTAAGTACTCCAGTCCGTACATTAATATCTTAGCTGTAGTCAATGTTCGGTATAATGTTAATACTTGTTTAACAGATCTTGAGTCCTCTTCCTTGTGACCTGAGATTCATTGTTGTTGTGGTCGAGGTGTAGGGCTCAATACGTGGGTAGTGCCTCATTATACGTGGGTAGTACCTCATTATACGTGGGTAGTGCCTCATTATACATGGGTAGTACCTGATACGTGGGTAGTACCTCATTATACGTGGACAGTGCCTCATTATACGTGGGTAGTACCTCATTATACGTGGGCAGTACCTTACAAATTTTTCAAACCCCACATCTCAACTTAACTTGTAATAAAGAACTGACAATATGCTAATACCTTTCTATACAGACCTTGCCCCTAAGTCCTCTCACTCTGCAGTCAATGTTGTGACCGTAATTACTAACACAAAGACTCAACCTTATGTCTGAATCCCATTACATAGTGAGGATGTACCTATGTACTGGATGTACCCCACCTGAGCCCCTACATTACATCCATACAACTGTTCATACACTAATTAACTGTTTAATGATTCAATTTAGCAGATTGCTTGGATTAGAGTGTCATTATTCGTGAGGCTAAGAATCACAACACCATCGATGCAACAACTCACAAATAACCCCACACTTTCGATTCGTTCTAGACCATTATCAAGGATAAAATGGGATGATTCTTGGTCAGTCTCTTACTGAAGGCAAACTATACAAATCGCTTTTAAATCTGAGTGATTTCACTTTTTTTTGTTACTTTGTAGAGAGGATGGCAACGACAGTCGCCAGTTATTGTTAGTCATTGTATAGATAAGACATGTTGATGTGATGGCTTGCAGACGTTCTTGTTCGTGGTGGGGTTTCAGACGTTCTTGTTTCTGGTGGTGTTTCAGACTTACGTGTTCCTGGTGGTGTTTCAGACTTACGTGTTCCTGGTGGTGTTTCAGACTTACGTGTTCCTGGTGGTGTTTCAGACTTACGTGTTCCTGGTGGTGTTTCAGACTTACGTGTTCCTGGTGGTGTTTCAGACTTACGTGTTCCTGATGGCGCTTCAGTCTTTTTTGTTCCTGATGGTGCTTCAGTCTTTTTTGTTCCTGGTGGTGTTTCATACTTTTTTATTCCTGGTGGTGTTTCAGACTTTTTTGTTCCTGGTGGTGTTTCGGACTTTCTTGTTCGTGGTGGTGTTTCGGACTTTCTTGTTCCTGGTGGCGCTTCAGACTTTCTTGATGGTGGAGTCATGACAGAGTGTGTTAGTCCCTGATCAGCACTGCAGACGTCTAAGGGTTCCCTACACATAGAAGTCTTTCTTGATGCTGGATGCTCACTATCCGTCTTACCTGAGGCGGATAATTTGTGTTTCAAAGACCATTTACGAGACGAGTGTGTGCTGGTGTTGGAAGGCTGGGCGCTCAACAGGTCTCGCATTCGAGTGAAAAGAGATTTCTCTTTCATCTCCAGCAAGGCTGCTGCCAGGGTTTTGCTTACGGAATGTCTCCTGTGAGTGGGTATATCTACGTGGTTCTCTGACGAGGGAGTGTTACATTTTGCCTCCGTGTCACTGTCAGTTGCGGAATATGTCCTGTGAACTGACATGTCTTCAGGGTCCTCTGAAGATATGTTGCTATCGGTCTCACTGCACCCAGAGTTCCTCAGTGTTGTACACTGCTGAGCTGACCCCTGCGAGTTCTTACGTACTGGCAAGGCTTTCGGGGATAACTGAAGTTCCCTAACTTTTTCTGCTGGTGTTGTAGTGGTATGAGTGAGAGGTTGTAGCAAGTCTTGAGGACTAGGTGACACAGGTATCGGGTGACTACGGATTGGCAGTACATCATAAGGGTTCTCATCTTCTGTGTCCTCTGGCAGACTTACAGAAGCCGAGTGGCGTTTATTGTTAAGAGGAACCTGGACTGGTGTTTGACAAGGTGGGGGCAGCGGCGAGGTTAGCAAATCAAAGTCACGTTTCACAGTCGGTGATGTTATGGAAAAACTGCGATCGCGGTCATAATAAGGTGAGCATGAAAGACTAGAGTTGAAGGAGAAGCTGATAGTGTCCATCTTCTCCTTGGGCTGGTATGGGTCCTGTAGGAAGTCGTTCTTTCCTGCAGGGAAGTAGGTCTGACCTATAGCGGCGCAGGTCTTCCCTGCAACAGGGTCTACCTCCCTTGCAGGAGGGTAGGTCTTTCCTGCAGAGGGATTAATCTTCCAAGAAGTGGATTTCCTGCCGTAAGGGAGTTGGATACCTTCTCCAGCCTCAACATCTCTAGCCATTTTCTTTGGAAGTCTTGGAATCCGTTGAAGACTGTTTCGTCTGTTCCACTTCAGGTACCCACCTACCAGAACCACCACCACCAGTAACACCACTACCGCGATCAGGGTATTAGTGGCAGTTTGGTACCTGGTGCACTTTGGTGGCAGTGTGGTAGTGACTGGCAGTGTGGAAGATGGAAATACGGAACTTGTACTGAGAAGCACACGAGTTGTACTCTCAAGCGCCTCGGAAGCATTGTTGCTGGGTGGCACGGAACTCAAGTTGCAACTTGCATTGTTGAAGGGTGCTACCCCACAAGAGTTGCCACATGTCACGGCCACTTGCAACACTACATAAACCATCGCGAGGGTGACCATTTTGAGGGACTTTGCAAGTAGCTCACGGCCTCCTTCTGTTGAATCTGCAATACAGAATTGCAACATTAATAGTGTAACTTAGATTCATTCATGTGTCCGGTCGCCGAGTGACTCCTAAGAGTTTACAGCTTCCCGTGAATACGATAATTAAGACTGCAACGTCACTAGTACAGTGTAACTAACATCACTAGTACAGTGTTGCCACACAAACATCACTAGTACAGTGTAACTAACATTACTAGTACAGTGTTGCCACACAAACATCACTAGTACAGTGTTGCCACACAAACATCACTAGTACAGTGTAACTAACATTACTAGTACAGTGTTGCCACACAAACATCACTAGTACAGTGTTGCCACACAAACATCACTAGTACAGTGTTGCCACACAAACATCACTAGTACAGTGTTGCCACACAAACATCACTGGTACAATGTTGCCACACAAACATCACTAGTACAGTGTTGCCACACAAACATCACTAGTACAGTGTTACCACACAAACATCACTAGTACAGTGTTGCCACACAAACATCACTAGTACAGTGTTGCCACACAAACATCACTAGTACAGTGTTGCCACACAAACATCACTGGTACAATGTTGCCACACAAACATCACTAGTACAGTGTTGCCACACAAACATCACTAGTACAGCGTTGCCACACAAACATCACTAGTACAGTGTTGCCACACAAACATCACTAGTACAGTGTTGCCACACAAACATCACTAGTATAGTGTTGCCACACAAACATCACTAGTACAGTGTTGCCACACAAACATCACTAGTACAGTGTTGCCACACAAACATCACTAGTACAGTGTTGCCACACAAACATCCCTAGTACAGTGTTGTCACACAAACATCACTAGTACAGTGTTGTCACACAAACATCACTAGTACAGTGTTGCCACACAAACATCACTAGTACAGTGTTGTCACACAAACATCACTAGCACAGTGTTGCCACACAAACATCACTAGTACAGTGTTGCCACACAAACATTACTAGCACAGTGTTGCCACACAAACATCACTAGTACAGTGTTGCCACACTAACATCACTAGTACAGTGTTGAAACACAAACATCACTAGCACAGTGTTGCCACACAAACATCACTAGTACAGTGTTGCCACACTAACATCATTAGTACAGTGTTGCACACTAAACATTAATAGTACAGTGTTGCCACACTAACATCACTAGTACAGTGTTGCCACACATACATCACTAGTACAGTGTTGCCACACAAACATCATAGTACAGTGTTGCCACACAAACATCATTAGTACAGTGTTGCCACACAAACATCATAGCACAGTGTTGCCACACAAACATTCACTAGCACAGTGTTACTACACTAACATACTATACAGTGTTGCCACACAAACATCATTAGTACAGTGTTGCCACACAAACATATTAGTACAGTGTTGCCACATCACTGTACAGTGTTGCCACACAAACATCACTAGCACAGTGTTGCCACACAAACATCACTAGTACAGTGTTGCCACACAAACATACTAGTACAGTGTTGCCACACAAACATTACTAGCACAGTGTTGCACACAAACATCACTAGTACAGTGTTGCCACACAAACATCACTAGTACAGTGTTGCCACACAAACATCACTAGACAGTGTTGCCCACAAACATCACTAGTACAGTGTTGCCACACAAACATCACTAGTACAGTGTTGCCACACAAACATCACTAGTACAGTGTTGCCACACAAACATCACTAGTACAGTGTTGTCACACAAACATCACTAGTACAGTGTTGCAACACAAACATCACTAGTACAGTGTTGCCACACAAACATTACTAGCACAGTGTTGCCACACAAACATTACTAGCACAGTGTTGCCACACAAACATCACTAGCACAGTGTTGCCACTCAAACATCACTAGTACAGTGTTGCCACACAAACATTACTAGCACAGTGTTGCCACACAAACATTACTAGTACAGTGTTGCCACACAAACATTACTAGCACAGTGTTGCCACACAAACATTACTAGCACAGTGTTGCCACACAAACATTACTAGCACAGTGTTGCCACACAAACATCACTAGTACAGTGTTGCCACACAAACATCACTAGTACAGTGTTGCCACACAAACATCACTAGTACAGTGTTGCCACACAAACATCACTAGTACAGTGTTGTCACACAAACATCACTAGTACAGTGTTGCCACACAAACATCACTAGTACAGTGTTGCCACACAAACATTACTAGCACAGTGTTGCCACACAAACATCACTAGTACAGTGTTGCCACACAAACATCACTAGTACAGTGTTGCCACACAAACATCACTAGTACAGTGTTGTCACACAAACATCACTAGTACAGTGTTGTCACACAAACATCACTAGTACAGTGTTGTCACACAAACATCACTAGTACAGTGTTGTCACACAAACATCACTAGTACAGTGTTGCCACACAAACATCACTAGTACAGTGTTGTCACACAAACATCACTAGTACAGTGTTGCAACACAAACATCACTAGTACAGTGTTGCCACACAAACATCACTAGTACAGAGTTGCCACACAAACATCACTAGTACAGTGTTGCCACACAAACATCACTAATACAGTGTTGCCACAAAAACCTCCCTAGTACAGTGATGCCACACAAACATCACTAGTACAGTGTTGCCACACTAACATCACTGGTACAATGTTGCCACACTAACATCACTAGTACAGTGTTGCCACACAAACATCACTAGCACAGTGTTGCCACACAAACATCACTAGTACAGTGTTGCCACACTAACATCACTAGTACAGTGTTGAAACACAAACATCACTAGCACAGTGTTGCCACACAAACATCACTAGTACAGTGTTGCCACACTAACATCATTAGTACAGTGTTGCCACACTAAAATTAATAGTACAGTGTTGCCACACTAACATCACTAGTACAGTGTTACCACACATACATCACTAGTACAGTGTTGCCACACAAACATCATTAGTACAGTGTTGCCACACAAACATCATTAGTACAGTGTTGCCACACAAACATCATTAGCACAGTGTTGCCACACAAACATCACTGGTACAGTGTTACTACACTAACATTACTGATACAGTGTTGCCACACAAACATCATTAGTACAGTGTTGCCACACAAACATCATTAGTACAGTGTTGCCACACAAACATCACTAGTACAGTGTTACCACACTAACATTACTGATACAGTGTTGCCACACAAACATCACTAGTACAGTGTTACCACACAAACATCACTAGTACAGTGTTGCCACACAAACATCACTAGTACAGTTGCCACACAAACATCACTAGTACAGTGTTACCACACTAACATTACTGATACAGTGTTACCACACACACATCACTGGTACAGTGTTACCACACAAACATTACTGGTACAGTGTTACCACACTAACATTACTGATACAGTGTTACCACACAAACATCACTAGTACAGTGTTACCACACAAACATCACTAGTACAGTGTTGCCACACAAACATCACTAGTACAGTGTTGCCATACAAACATCACTAGTACAGTGTTGCCACACAAACATCACTAGTACAGTGTTGCCACACAAACATCACTAGTACAGTGTTGCCACACAAACATCACTAGTACAGTGTTGCCACACAAACATCACTAGTACAGTGGTGCCACACTAACATCACTGGTACAATGTTGCCACACTAACATCACTAGTACAGTGTTGCCACACAAACATCACTAGAACAGTGTTGAAACACAAATATCGCTAGCACAGTGTTGCCACACTAACATCACTAGTACAGTGTTGCCACACTAAAATTACTAGTACAGTGTTGCCACACAAACATCACTAGTACAGTGTTGCCACACTAACATCATTAGTACAGTGTTGCCACACTAAAATTAATAGTACAGTGTTGCCACACTAACATCACTAGTACAGTGTTACCACACATACATCACTAGTACAGTGTTGCCACACAAACATCATTAGTACAGTGTTGCCACACAAACATCATTAGTACAGTGTTGCCACACAAACATCATTAGTACAGTGTTGCCACACAAACATCACTGGTACAGTGTTACCACACTAACATTACTGATACAGTGTTGCCACACAAACATCATTAGTACAGTGGTGCCACACAAACATCATTAGTACAGTGTTGCCACACAAACATCACTAGTACAGTGTTACCACACTAACATTACTGATACATTGTTGCCACACAAACATCACTAGTACAGTGTTACCACACAAACATCACTAGAACAGTGTTGCCACACAAACATCCCTAGTACAATGTTACCACACAAACATCACTAGTACAGTGTTACCACACTAACATTACTGATACAGTGTTGCCACACAAACATCACTAGTACAGTGTTACCACACAAACATCACTAGTACAGTGTTGCCACACAAACATCACTAGTACAGTTGCCACACAAACATCACTAGCACAGTGTTACCACACAAACATCTCTAGTACAGTGTTACCACACTAACATTACTGATACAGTGTTACCACACAAACATCACTAGTACAGTGTTACCACACAAACATCACTAGTACAGTGTTACCACACAAACATCACTAGTACAGTGTTGCCACACAAACATCACTAGTACAGTGTTGCCACACAAACATCACTAGTACAGTGTTGCCACACAAACATCACTAGTACAGTGTTGCCAAACAAACATCACTAGTACAGTGGTGCCACACAAACATCACTAGTACAGTGCTGCCACACAAACATCACTAATACAGTGTTGCCACAAAAACCTCCCTAGTACAGTGTTGCCACACAAACATAACTAGTACAGTGTTGCCATACTAACATCACTAGCACAGTGTTGCCACACTAACATCACTAGTATAGTGTTGCCACACAAACATCACTAGTACAGTGTTGCCACACAAACATCACTAGCACAGTGTTGCCACACTAACATCACTAGTACATTGTTGCCACACTAAAATTACTAGTACAGTGTTGCCACACAAACATCACTAGTACAGTGTTGCCACACTAACATCATTAGTACAGTGTTGCCACACTAAAATTAATAGTACAGTGTTGCCACACTAACATCACTAGTACAGTGTTACCACACATACATCACTAGTACAGTGTTGCCACACAAACATCATTAGTACAGTGTTGCCACACAAACATCATTAGTACAGTGTTGCCACACAAACATCATTAGTACAGTGTTCCCACACAAACATCACTGGTACAGTGTTACCACACTAACATTACTGATACAGTGTTGCCACACAAACATCATTAGTACAGTGTTGCCACACAAACATCATTAGTACAGTGTTGCCACACAAACATCACTAGTACAAAATGATAATGATATAAACTGGGAAGATTGCCTAAGCATCACGGATCCCAACCTATGTCTAGAACAAATTAACTCTGTGGCACTAGAGGTTTGCTCAAGGCAAATTCCCTTAAGGAAAAGGAGGAGAAGATGCAAACTAGAAAGAGAGAGGCGCTCCCTATACAGGCGAAGGCAAAGAATAACGGAGCGCCTACAAGAGGCCAATATATCTGAAATACGTAGGGAGACACTAGTCAGAGAAATAGCAAACATCGAATTAAAACTAAAGGAATCTTACAGGAATGAAAGAGACACGGGAAGAACAAAAAGCCATAAATGAAATTGAAAGAAACCCTAAGTATTTATTTTCCTATGCAAAATCAAAGTCGAGAACAACAACCAGTATTGGGCCGCTACTTAAACGGGATGGGTCCTACACAGATGACAGCAAGGAAATGAGTGAGTTACTTAAATCCCAGTATGACTCAGTTTTTAGCGAGCCGCTAACTAGACTGAAAATCGAAAACCTAAAGGATTTTTTTATGAGAGTGCCACAGAACTTGACAGACGCAAGTCTATCTGACATCACCACGACGCCAAATGACTTCGAAAAGGCAATAAATGACATGCCCATGCACTCCGCTCCAGGCCCAGACTCATGGAACTCCGTGTTCATCAAGAACTGCAAGAAGCCCCTATCACATGCTTTTAACATCCTATGGAGAGGGAGCATGGACACTGGGGTCGTCCCGCAGCTACTAAAAACAACAGACATAGCCCCGCTCCACAAAGGCGGCAGTAAAGCAATAGCAAAGAACTACAGACCAATTGCGCTAACGTCCCATATCATAAAAATCTTTGAAAGGGTTCTAAGAAGCAAGATCGCCACCCATCTTGATACCCATCAATTGCACAACCCAGGGCAGCATGGGTTTAGAGTAGGCCGCTCCTGTCTGTCCCAACTACTGGACCACTACGACAAGGTCCTGGATGCTCTAGAAGATAAACAGAATGCAGATGTTATATACACAGATTTTGCAAAAGCCTTTGACAAGTGTGACCATGGTGTAATAGCACACAAAATGCGTGATAAAGGAATAACAGGAAAAGTTGGTAGATGGATCTATAATTTCCTAACAAGTAGAACACAAAGAGTAGTAGTCAACAGAGTAAAGTCTGAGGCAGCTACTGTGAAAAGCTCTGTTCCACAAGGCACAGTACTTGCTCCCATCCTATTCCTCATCCTCATATCAGACATTGACAGGGATATAAGCCACAGTGCCGTGTCTTCCTTTGCAGATGACACCCGAATCTGCATGACAGTGTCCACCGTTAAAGACACTGCAAGACTCCAAGCAGACATAAACCAAATCTTTAAATGGGCTGCAGAAAACAATATGAAGTTCAATGATGAGAAATTTCAATTACTCAGATACGGAAAACGTGAAAAAATTAAAATCTCATCGGAGTACAAAACTAATTCCAACCACACAATAGAGCGAAAAACTAATGTCAAAGACCTGGGAGTGATCATGTCAGAGGATCTCAATTTCAAGGACCATAACAATGTAGCAATTGCATCTGCTCGAAAAATGACAGGATGGATAATGAGAACCTTCAAAACCAGGGATGCCAAGCCCATGTTGACACTTTACAGATCGCTTGTTCTATCTAGGCTGGAATATTGCTGCACACTAACGGCACCTTTCAAGGCGGGTGAAATTGCTGACCTTGAAAATGTGCAGAGAACCTTCACCGCACGCATAAGTGCGATAAACCACCTCAACTACTGGGAACGCTTGAAGTTCCTAAACCTGTACTCTCTATAACGCAGGCGGGAGAGATACATTATTATATACACATGGAAAATTCTCGAGGGCTTAGTACCAAACTTGCACACAAAAATCACTCCCTACGAAAGCAAAAGACTCGGCAGGCGATGTAACATCCCCCCAATGAAGAGCAGGGGTGCCACTAGCACGTTGAGGGACAACACAATAACTGTGAGGGGCCCAAGATTGTTCAACTGCCTCCCAGCATACATCAGGGGGATTACCAACAAGCCCCTGGCTGTCTTCAAGCAGGCACTGGACAGGCACCTCAAGTCGGTACCTGATCAGCCGGGCTGTGGTTCGTACGTTGGACTGCGTGCGGCCAGCAGTAACAGCCTGGTTGATCAGGCTCTGGTAAAACAGGAGGCCTGGTCACAGACCGGGCCGCGGGGGCGTTGACCCCTGTAATTCTCTCCAGGTAGACTCCAGGTACAGTGTTACCACACTAACATTACTGATACAGTGTTGCCACACAAACATCACCAGTACAGTGTTACCACACAAACATCACTAGAACAGTGTTGCCACACAAACATCACTAGTACAGTTGCCACACAAACATCACTAGTACAGTGTTACCACACAAACATCACTAGTACAGTGTTACCACACTAACATTACTGATACAGTGTTGCCACACAAACATCACTAGTACAGTGTTACCACACAAACATCACTAGTACAGTGTTGCCACACAAACATCACTAGTACAGTTACCACACAAACATCACTAGTACAGTGTTACCACACAAACATCCCTAGTACAGTGTTACCACACTAACATTACTGATACAGTGTTACCACACAAACATCACTGGTACAGTATTACCACACAAACATCACTGGTACAGTGTTACCCCACTAACATTACTGATACAGTGTTACCACACAAACATCACTAGTACAGTGTTACCACACAAACATCACTGGTATAGTGTTACCACACAAACATCACTGGTACAGTTTTGCCACAGTACCATCACTAGTACAGTGTTACCACACAAACATCACTGGTACAGTGTTACCACAAACATCACTGGTACAGTGTTACCACACAAACATCACTGGTACAGTGTTACCACACAAACATCACTGGCACAGTGTTACCACACAAACATCACTGGTACAGTGTTACCACACAAACATCACTGGTACAGTGTTGCCACACAAACATCACTGGTACAGTGTTACCACACAAACATCACTGGTACAGTGTTACCACACAAACATCACTGGTACAGTGTTACCACACAAACATCACTGGCACAGTGTTACCACACAAACATCACTGGTACAGTGTTACCACACAAACATCACTGGTACAGTGTTACCACACAAACATCACTGGTACAGTGTTACCACACAAACATCACTGGTACAGTGTTACCACACAAACATCACTGGTACAGTGTTACCACACAAACATCACTGGTACAGTGTTACCACACAAACATCACTGGTACAGTGTTACCACACAAACATCACTGGTACAGTGTTACCACACAAACATCCTGCATTGTTATCTTTCCGCATTTCCGTTTCGTTATCCAATAAGTCATAATTCTTTATAAATTATGTTGTAGCAGATATCTGAAGATAAGTTGCCAGATTATTATTATTGTTATTGTGACCGAGCGGCGTCATAGAACATGAGTTTTGAGGTAGTCAGTCCCCAGCTTGTAGTCGACCCCAGGCTGAGGGCCTGATACCTCAAACTCATCCTCTACTGTTGTCTGTATTGGACTGATGAAGCCACTGTGTGGGCGAAACGTTACCACAATAAAGATACCCAAGTATTTCACATGTGTCTAATTCATCATACTTCTGGTTGTCTTCAAAAGGGAACTTGATAAAGTTGGCTCCTGGTCAGCCGGGCTATGGTGCAAACTTTGAAAGCCTGACCTCGGACCGGGCCGCAGGGGCGGTGACCTCCGAAATCAACTCCAGGTAGGTACTCAAACACAAAATTGCCTAACAAATTATGAAAAAAAAATTTAATTTGCCTCTTATGAAGGGTTTTGAAGACAAAATATTACAGCACTAAGTATTATCAGTGTTTTTCAGTTGAAAAAAATACAGCAGTAACGAAACTACTCCCTAGAGAACATTAAATATATTTAGTGACACTGGGAGAAACTGTTATCCAAGTCCAGTTGATATCCAACCATAGGTTTTCCAAAGTACCACTCGCATTATTTGTCATGTTACGAACTATATCCTCCAAGTAACCACCACACTGCATATATATACCATAACAGCACCACCACATACCTACCAGCTCCACCTCAACCACCACAATGCACAACTAATATGCTCAATATCAAAGAAAAAAGTTTTTTTTTGGCCTTATCAAGTTTTCTTGGACGGATGTTACGTCAGATCTGCCACATATTTTGATACCACCGCTCCTTCTGCTGCCATTAGCATTATATTAATAAATAAACGCTAAATCAGTAGTTTTTTCACTTTAATATCTTTATTATGCAGCCCATACCCATGGTGTGGGCGGTAGTCAAAAGATTAGAGGAACATAATGGGTCCAGGGACTGTACCTCAACATTACAGAGGTACATAATGGGTCCAGGGACTGTACCTCAACATTAGAGGTACATAATGGGTCCAGAGACTGTACCTCAACATTACACAGGTACATAATGGGTCCAGGGACTGTACCTCAACATTACACAGGTATATAATGGGTCCAGGGACTGTACCTCAACATTACACAGGTACATAATGGGTCCAGGGACTGTACATCAACATTACAGAGGTACATAATGGGTCCAGGGACTGTACCTCAACATTACAGAGGCCCATAATGGGTCCAGGGACTGTACCTCAACATTAGAGGTACATAATGGGTCCAGGGACTGTACCTCAACAATACAGAGGTACATAATGGGTCTAGGGACTGTACCTCAACAATACAGAGGTACATAATGGGTCCAGGGACTGTACATCAACATTACAGAGGTACATAATGGGTCCAGGGACTGTACCTCAACATTACAGAGGTACATATTGGGTCCAGGGACTGTACCTCAACATTAGAGGTACATAATGGGTCCAGGTACTATACCTCAACATTACAGAGGTACATAATGGGTCCAGGTACTGTACCTCAACATTACAGAGGTACATAATGGGTCCAGGGACTGTACCTCAACATTACAGAGGTACATAATGGGTCCAGGGACTGTACCTCAACATTACAGAGGTACATAATGGGTCCAGGGACTGTACCTCAACATTACAGAGGTACATAATGGGTCCAGGGACTGTACCTCAACATTACAGAGGTACATAATGGGTCCAGGGACTTGGCCCCAAAGTTTTGATAGCTGAACTAAATCAGTAGGGGTCGTATATTTAGTGGGGAGCGCTAAACACGTGGGGGTTATGCACCATCTGAGGGAGTGGGTGGTATTCAGGTAAGATTCTTCGAGAGGAAAACAAATTAGCCCCTCACCAGCGTTGAGGGATTATAAAAAAAGCACTAAACCTGAGTCAAAGAGGGAGTGTCAAAAGGGGATTTAACAAATATAAACCTTTAGTTTTTATATTCCGAGTGTCAAAGGTGAAGACATCTGCGACGACACGATCATTATTGATCCTATTCTTCCTCCATTATCAAGTAGTAACCCTATAAATGATATACACCACTTAAGAATTATTATAAACAAGGGGGGAGTACTAAGCCCGTAGGATTATGCACCGCCTGTGGAAGGTATTCAGGCTTAATTCAGAGAACTGGAGCACAGATCCAATTCCATAGATCAAGAGCCCCTCACCAGCACAGTACTTGGAAGTATTGGGATATAATTCGATTTGACCGAAGGCGAGAATAGATCTTCCCCATTGAATCAAGGGCACACATTTATATTATTATAATCAAAAGAAGCGCTAAACCACAGGGGTTATACAGCGCTGCAGGTTATTGCAGGATGCAGGGAGAATGGGTTGTAAGAGGGAGATGGATGATTAGTAGGGTATGGAGTGCAGCGGGGCAGTGGATAGTGCAGGGATAGAGGGTAGCAAGAGATCGAGGTAGAAGGGACTGAGGGAGGTGCTAGAGGTATAATCTTCAGAGTTTGTGTAGTAAGTCAGTTTCTGTCAAAAAGTCAACGAGAGAGTCAGGATTAAAGGAGGGTCCATCTGCAAGAAGGGAAGGTAAAGAAAGGGCCGCAGAACGAAGACGCCATTGGAGGTAAATTCTGTGTGCTCGTTGATAAAGTGGACAGTCCAACAGAATATGTCAAACAGACACTGGAACATGATAGTGTTCACAGAGAGGGGCAGGGAGCCTCTCCATGAGATACCCGTGAGTAAGACGAGTGTGGCCGATGCGAAGACGGGAGAGTGTAGTCTCCCAACCTCGACATTGGTGACAAGAAGAAGGCCAGAAACCTATAACCGGTTTAATAGAATGAAGTTTGTTATTCAGCAGGTCAGACCAGCGTTGTTGCCAACGGGTGCGAAGGTGGGTAGCAATGACCGCAAAATAGTCTGTGAAAGGAACACCTCTATATGAAACTGGAAGGTCATGTACTGCTGACCGCGCAGCAGTGTCTGCCTGTTCATTGCCCTGTACGTCAACATGACCAGGGACCCAACAAAAAACAATATCTTTGTGCTTGCTAGAGATACGGCGTAACCAAAGTTGGATACGAAGAACTAGGGGGTGAGGTGTATCAATTTTACGGATAGCCTGTAAAGCACTAAGGGAGTCTGAAACGGCCACAAATTGTGACACAGGCATAGATGCAATACGGATAAGTGCCACTAGAATGGCATGCAATTCAGCCGTAAATATGCTAGCCGAGGATAATAGATGCCCTCGCACGACGCTGTCCCGAAACACTGCTGCGAATCCGACGCCGTCAGATGACTTAGAACCATCGGTGTATACTGCGATGGCATGGGAATGAGAACGGAAGTGGTCTAGAAAAAGAGAGCGAGAAGCCGCCGTAGGTAGTTTGGCTTTCGCGCAAGGTAGAGGAATAGAACAGACACGGACAGTTGGAACTTCCCAAGGGGGTAGGGGAAAGGGAAATGCCACATGAACATATAGAGGTGGTAGCTGAAGGGAAGACAAGATTGAATGTAGACGAAGAGAAAAGGGACGAAGTAAACAGGGTCCATAAATAACAAAAAAAGGCACAATACTGTGACTGGAACAACACACACACAACCCACACATAGAAGAGACAAGCTTACGACGACGTTTCTGTGTGTTAGTGTGACTGTAAATGGTCCAAGTCGGACCGAAACATCGTGGTAAGCTCCTCTCTTCTATGTGTGGGTTGTGTGTGTGTATAAACAGGGTCGACGAACAAATAAAGAGCGTCTACTAACATCTGTGACAATCCTATACATGGAAGGATTGCGGAGGTCATGAGAGCGAACATAATAGCGAATGCAATGTGCATCACGACGATCGGACAAGGATGGAATGTTCGCTTCTTCATAGAGGCTCTCAACCAGGGAAGAACGAAAAGCACCAAGGCATAAACGCAATCCCTGGTGATGGATGGGATTAAGGTTGGAAAGAGTAACAGGGAAGGCCGCCGAATATATCTGGTCACCATAATTGAGTTTCGATAAAGTTAGGGATGTGAGGTTTCCAGGACAATCGACGGTCAAACAGGAGGCCGAGAAACCTGACTGTATCACGTTCTGGGATACGTGAGCCGTATAGGTACAATGGATGATCAGAGACCACTGAACGTCTAGTAAACGTAATTCAGTGAGTTTTGCTACTAGAAAATTTAAACCCATGAGTGGTAGCCCAATCGGAAACCCGGTTGATGGCATGCTGGAGGGAAATATGCAATGAGGTGACAGTCTGCACCCGCACAAGCTATAGCAAAGTCATCCACATAAAGAGATGACCAAATATTGGATGGGAGAACAGATGCTAGATTATTTATAGCAAGGAGAAAGAGTGTTGTGCTCAGAACACAACCCTGGGGGACACCTTCAGCTTGGATAAACTCCGGGGAAAGCTCAATACTAACCCGAACACGGAAATGTCTTTCAGTTAAGGCCTTAAGGAAAAATGGTAGATTGCCTCGGAGGCCTAAGGAGTGGGCCTGGGCCAAGAGATTATATCTCCAAGTTGTCTCATAAGCCTTCTCAAGGTCAAAAAAGATGGCGATAACCGAGTGGTTATTAGCAAAGGCATTACGAATATACATATCCAAGCGCAGTAAGGGGTCAATGGCAGAACGGCCCTTACGAAAGCCATATTGACTAGTGGAGAGACTACTGTGCGTCTCTAAATACCACATCAAACGTCTATTAACTAGACGTTCCATCACCTTGCAAACTGCACTGGCAAGAGCGATGGGACGGTAGTGGGAGGTATCATGTCCCGTAGTACCCGGTTTGCGAAAAGGGAGAACAATAGCAGACTTCCACAGCTGGGGAAGAACTCCTTGTGACCATATAAGATTAAAGAGTCGTAACAGGACAGTAAGAGCAGACTGATGTAAATGCTGTAGCATACGAATATGTATGCCGTCTGGCCCAGCTGCCGATGATCGGCAAGCGGAGAGTGTTGCCTCCAGTTCTTGAAGGGTAAAAGGCACATTATAAGATTCTTCTCTGAGAGAAGAAAAATCTAAGGGCTTTAACTCGCTGGCAGACTTAGAAGAAAGGAACGAGGGGCATAGATGGAGCCCCTGAGAAATGCGGACCAGATGATTACCAATTTCAGTGGCAACGGCAAGAGGGTGTGCTATATCGACATCGGAAACCTGAAGAACAGGAGCCGGGTCGGGAGAGAATTTACCACTCAATTTCCGCACTTTCTTCCAGACTGCACTCATCAAGGAAGCCGAAGTAACGGTAGAAATGTAATCCCGCCAGCAAGTGCGTTTAGCGTCATGGATGACACGGCAAGCAATTGCTCTCCTCTGCTTAAAATCAAGGAGTCTCTCTGTGGTTCTGTTATACCGGTACCTGCCCCATGCAGCGCGTTTCAAACGTACTGCCCGAGCACAAGCAGGAGACCACCAAGGCACACACTTCTGAGAATGCTTGCCCGAGGTTTGGGGGATAGAATGTGAAGCTGCGGTTAAGACAGAGGACGAGAAGAGATGTAAAACCTCATTAATGGAGGACGAGGAAGGAGCCTCATGAAAAGCAGTAAGATGTGCGTAAAGGTCCCAATTCGCCCAGTCAAATTGCCAGCGTGGGCTACGAGGAGGTGGAGAATAAGAAGTAAGGATGATTGGAAAATGATCTCTGTCATGTAAGTCCGGGAGGACAGACCAGGTGAAGTTGAGGACAGTCGAGGAAGAGCAGATGGAGAGATCGATGCAAGAGAAAGAATGAGTTCGAGGATCAAAATGGGTGGGAGTACCC
>WNWK01018219.1:0-40493 GCA_009830355.1 Cherax destructor | reverse complement strand
CGAATAATAATTAATAAAAAACAATAACACTAGTATTAATATTATTATTATTATTTTATTATTATTATTATTATTATTATTATTAAATCGGGAAACGTTAAAAACCGTGGGAACCATACTTTCTTGGGAGAAAAAGGTAAATATATTATATATATATATAATATATATATATATATATATATATATATATATATATATATATATATATATATATATTATATATATATATATATATATGTATCGTTTTCTATTTGGGCCCACCCTGCCTCGGTGGGATACGGTCGTTCGTTGAAAAAATGCATATAATTTGTGATACAAAAACCACAGGTGTACTGGATAAAAATTGTTTTTATCAAGACAAGCATGAGAAATATCTGTCTTATTTTTCCTTCCTCAGAAACGGGTCAGGGGATCACTGGCTAAAGGAGTTGGTTCTTGTACGAGTCTAGTGCAAAACACACTCCACAAAGTCACTCCCGGGGGAGTGCTCAGTCATCCTTTGGCAAAAACCCCAAAACCACCCCCCCCCACCAGCCACGCCGGGGGGGCCATCCAGCGCCCCCCCCACGCTTCTCAACGGTTCGCCAGACTTGCCAGTGAGTAGTGACCCTTTTTTAAACGATGTTGTTATAACTACTGCTATGGGTAGGCTTAAAAGGTATATTGGGCCTCAAAAGGTTTGACAAGATACTAATTGTACAGTACGTGATAACTTTTATATAGTCAGGAAATTTTAACGTTGTACTAGTTATTTCGCGGGGGGAAAAAAGGCAATATAGTTACTGTAGGTGTTCATAGGTTACAGATAAAATAATACGATATATCAGAAAAAATTTTCTTACTACAGTAGGTGTTAATATTCAAATTATTACTACATAGTTTTAAAGGACGTATATTAGTTACTACAATAGGTGTTAACAAGCATATTAGTTGCTACAGTAGGTGTTCATAACATTTAGTTGCTAAAAGGTTTTAAAAACCCATATTAGTTATGCGTAGATGTTAACAAGCATAATAGTTACTACAGTAGATGTTAACACAGCTATTCTAGTTACCAGGTAACACGCATCTGGCTAAAATAGCGGGTGCAATAATTACCGCTGTAATCGGGTTCTGTTTTTTCACAGGCGTCTTGAGGGCTGGAGCTGGGCAGGTGCCTCTGCTGGGGGCTCACTGGTCACCCCCATAAACCCCCTTTCCCCGGAACTACCCCCCCGGTGGCCCCCGGGGCCCCGGCCCCCCTTTTCCCCCGGTAGTCCTCTGATCTCCTCCCCCTGGGGGAGTCCCCCTGACGCCCGCCCCCTCCCCAGGGTTTCCCGACCTCCGGCCTCGCCAAAACCCCCCGAATCAACGTCGTCGTGGTGATAAACAATGATTGTTACCTGCTGCTAATACCTCGTTTCTTCTTTTTGTTGATGCAGTGTTTTGTTGCGCTGGGGAAACCTTTTTTTTTTTGGTAACCTGTGTTGCTGCTGTGGTAACCTGTGTTGCGCTGTGGTAACCGTGTTGCTCGTGGTAAGCTGTTGCTGGTAAAATTTTTGCTGCTGTGGAACCGGGGGGGGTGTGGTAATGATTTTTGTTTTGGGGGAACCCGGGGTTTTTCTGCTGAGAAACCTGTGTTGCGCTGTGGTAACCGGGTTTGGGTGTGGTAACCTGTGTTGCTGTGGGTAACCTGTGTTGCTGCTGTGGTAACCTGTGTTGCGCCGGGGGAACTGTGTTGCTTTTTTGGGGGGAACCTGTGTTGCTTGTGGAACCGTTTTTTCTGGTAACTGTGTTGCGTGTGGTAACCTGGTTTTTTCTGTGGTAACCGGTTTTTGCTGGTAACCTGTGTTGCTGTTTGGGGGAACCGGTTGGCTGTGGAAACCCCGGGGTTTTGGGTAACCGGTTGTGTGGGAAACCCCGTGTTGTGTGTGTAACCTGTGTTTGTGTGTGGTAACCTGTGTTGCTGATGTGGTAACTGTTTTTCTTTTTTGGGGGAACCTGTGTTGCTGATTGGTAACCTGTGTTGCTGTTTTGGGGGAACCTGTTTGCTGTGTGGTAACCTTGGGCTGAGTGGTAACCTGTGTTGCTGATGTGGTAACCTGTTTCTGTGTGGAACTTTTTGCTGCGTGGTAACCGGGGTTTTGATGTGGTAACTGTGTTTGTTGTGGGTTTTTGTTTTAAATTTTGTGTTGTGGAAACCCCGTGTTGCTCGTGGAAACCCCGTTTTTCTGGGGTAACCTGTGTTGCTGAGTGGTAACCTGTGTTGTGCTGTGGAACCTGTTTTTCGCGTGGTAACCTGTTTTTCTGCGGGGGAACCTGTGTTGCTGTGGGTAACCTGTTTTTCGCCGTGGTAACTGTGTTGCTGTTTTGGTAACCGTTTTTCTGCTGTGGGGAACCGTGTTGCTGGCTGGTTGCTGTGGGTTTTTTGTTTGTGGTAACCTGTGTTTTTTCTGGGGAAACCGGGTTTTTGGGGGAACCTGGGGGTTTTTCTGCAACCCCGGTTGTGCGGGGAACCCCGTGTTGTGTGTGTAACCTGTGTTTTGTGTGGTAACCTGTGTTGCTGTGGGGGAACTGTGGCTGTTTTGGAACCGGGCGATGGGTAACCTGTTTGTGATGTGGTAACCTGTGTTGCTGTGTGGTAACCTGTGTTGCTGGGGGGAACCTGTGTTGCTGATGTGGTAACCTGTGTTCTGATGTGGAACTTTTTGCTGCGGGGGGGAACCTGGGTTGTGAGTGGTAACCTGTGTTTGATTGTAACCTGTGTTCTGATGTGGAACCCCGGTTTTTCTGTTTTGGTAACCTGGTTGTTTGTGGTAACCGGGTTTTGATGGGGGAACCGTGTTTGTTTTGGGAACCTGTGTTGCTGTGTGGTAACCTGTGTTGTGGTGGTAACCGTGTTGTGATGTGGTAACCTGTGTTCTGATGTGGAACTGTGTTGCTGCTGGGGAACCTGTTTTTATGAGGGGGGAACTTTGTTGCTTGTGGTAACTGTGTTCTGATGTGGAACATGTGTTGCTGTGTGGAACCTGTTTTTTGGGGTGTGGAAACCCCGTGTTGCTCGTGGAAACCCCGTGTTGCGAGTGGTAACCTGTGTTTTTTATGGGTAACTTTTTCCCTGCTGTGGCCCTTTTTTGTGTGTGGTAACCGTGTTTTTTAGTGGTAAGTGGTGTAGGGGGAAATGTTTGCTGTTTGGTAACCGGGTGTGTGGAATTGGTGAGGGGAACCTTTTTGCCCCGGGAACCCCCGTTGCTGTTTGGTAACCTTGTTTGCGTGGAAACCCGTGTTTTGGAACTTGTTCCCGGGGAAAATGGTTTTTGCTGGGAAACTGTTTGGGGTTTGTTGTAACCGGGTTTTTTGGTAAGGTTCCCTTGGGGAAAAAATGGTTGTGTGTGGTAACCGGGTTTTGTGTGGTAACCCCTTTTTTGTGGAAACTGTTTTTTTGTGTTGGTAAAAAATTTTCTTTGGTAACCTTTGTTTTTTGGGGGAACCTGGGGTTTGGTGTTCAACCTGTGGTTTTTGTGTGGCCTTTTTTGGAGTGGTAAAATTGTGCGTTTTTGGTTAACCCGGGTTTCTGTGTGGTAACCTGTGTTTTGATGTGGTAACTTTTGTTGCTTCCGTGGTGGTTGTTGTTGGGAACTTGTTTCTGAGTGTAACCGGGCTGTGTGGAACCTGTTTGCTGCGTGGAAACCCCGGTTGTGAGTGGAAACCCCGTGTTGCTCTTTAACCTTTTTGCGTTGGGTAACCTGTGTTGCTGGGAAAAAACCCGTGTTGCTGCTGTGGTAACCTGTGTTGCTGCCGGGGAACTGTGTTGCTGGTGGTAACCTGTTTTTCTGCTGTGGAAACCCTGTTTTTCGGGGTGGGAAACCTGGTTTTTTCTGTGGTAACCTGTGTTGTGTGTTAACTGTGTTTTTCCGTGGTAAGCTGTGTTGTGTGTGGTAACGGGTTTTTTGTGTGGTAACCGTGTTTGTTTTGGGGGAACCTGTGTTGCTGCTGTGGAAACCTGGTTGTGCGTGGTAACCTGTGTTGTTTTTTTGGGGGAACTGTTTTTCTCGTGGTAACCGGGTGATGTGGTAACCTGTGTTTTTGATGGGGGAACTGTGTTGCTGCCGTGGTAACTGTGTTGCTGTTTTGGTAACCTTGTTGCTGCGGGGAAACCCCGTGTTGTGAGTGGAAACCCCTTTTTGCGCTGTGGTACCTGTGTTTGCTGGGGGGGGAAAACCCGTGTTGTGTGTGGAAACCCCGTGTTGCTGCGTGGAAAAAGGGGGTTTTTCTGGTAACTTGTTGCTGCTGTGGAACCTGTGTTGCGCGTGGTAACCTAGTTGCGCGGGGCCTGTGTTTGCTGTGTAACCTGTGTTCGCTGTGGTAACCGTTTTTCTGCGGGGGAAGGTTTTTTTTTGGGGGAACATGTGTTGCTGCTGGGGGAACCTGTGTTGCGGGGGGGGAACCGGGTTTTTGTGTGGTAATTTTTGGGGTCCCGTGTTTTGTGTTGCTGTTTTGGAAACCTTGTTGCTGCGTGGTAACCTGTGTTGTGAGTGGTAACCATGTTTCGCTGTGGTAACCTGTGTTCGAGTGGTAACCTGTGTTTGATGGGGGAACCCCGTGTTTGTGGGGCCGTGTTTTGCGGGTTTGGGGTTTTTGTTAACCTTGTTGCTGTGTGTAAGGGGGTTTTTCTGATGGGAACCGTTTTTTTTTGGGGGAACCTGTGTTGCGGGTTTTGGGCCTGTGTTGCGATGTGGTAACCTGTGTTCTGATGGGAACCCTGTGTTGCTGTTTAAAACCCCGGTTTTGAGTGGTAACCTGTGTTGCTGATGGGGGAACCTGTGTTCTGATGTAAAATGGGCCCGTGGTTTGTTATTGTTAATTTTGTTTTTTTGTGGTAACTGGTTTTTGAGGGGGGAACTGTTTTTCTGAGGGGAACCTGTTTTTCTGCGGGGGAACCTGTGTTGCTGGGGGTAACCTGGTTGCTGAGTGGTAACCTGTGTTTTGATGTGGAACATGTTTTTCTGCTGTGGTAACCTTTTTTGGGATGTGGAAACCCCGTGTTGTTTGGGGGAAAACTGGGGGTTGATGGTAATGTTTGCTGTTTGGTAACCTTGTTGCCCCTTGGTAACCTGTGTTGCGCGGGGGAACCTTGTTGCTGCGGGGAACCTGTGTTGTGTTTTGGTAACCTGTGTTGTGTTTTGGGAACCTGTTGCTGGTAACTGTGTTGTGTGTGGTAACTGGTTTTTGCTGGAAACCCCGTTTGTTTTTGGAACCTTGTTGTTTGCTGTTGTAACCTGTGTTGCTGCGTGGTAAAATTGTTGCTGCTGTGGTAACCTGTGTTGCTGTGTGGTAACCGGGTTTTGTGTGTAACCGTGTTGCTTTTGGGAGGGGGTTTTTCTGTGTGGTAACATGGTTTTGTTTTGGTAACCTGTGTTGTTGTGGTAACCTGTGTTGCGGGTTTAACCTGTTTTTGCTGCTGTGGTAACCTGTGTTGCTGCTGGTAACCTGTGTTGCTGATGTGGTAACCTGTGTTCTGATGTGGCAACTTTTTGCTGTGTGTAACCTGTGTTGTGATGTGGAACTGTGTTGCTTGTGGTAACTGTGTTGCTTTTTGGGCCCAATTTTTCCCTGAGGGTAACCGTGTTGCTGTGTGGGGTTTTTAAACCCCGTGTTGCTGCAGTGGTAACCTGTTTTTCTGTGTGGTAACCTGTGTTCAGTGGAACCTGTTTTTCTGCTGGGGGAACCTGTTTGTGTTTTTGGAACCCCGTGTTGCTCCGTGGTAAGCTGTGTTGCTGTTGTGGTAACCTGTGTTGCTGTGGGGGAACCGGTTGCTGGTAACTGTGTTGCTGCGTGGAAAACCTGGTTGTTGCTTGGTAACCTTTTTGGGGTTGGAACTGTTTTGGGGTTTGGTAACTGTGTTGCTGTGTGGTAACGGTTTTGTGTGGTAACCTGTGTTTTGAGGGGGAACCCGGGGTTTTTCTGTGGGGGAACCCCGTTTTTGCTGCGGGGGGAACCTGTTTTGGGTGGTAACATGTGTTGCTGTTTTGGGGGAACCTGGTTGTGTGTGGTAACCTTTTTTTTTAGGGGGGGAACTGTGTTGCTCCGTGGTAAGCTGTGTTGCTGTTGTGGTAACCTATGTTCCCCCCCGGGGAACCTGTGTTGCTGCAGTGGTAACCTATGTTGCTGCGGGGGAAGCCTGTGTTGCTGCTGTGGTAACCTGTGTTGCTGCTGTGGTAACCTGTGTTGCTGCTGTGGAAAAGGGCGTGTTGCTGGTAACATGTGTTGCTGCTGTGGTAACCTGTTTTGCGGCTGTAAAAACCCTTTTGAGTTGTTGCTGTGGTAACCTGTGTTGCTGCTGTAGTAACCTGTGTTGCTGCTGTGGTAACCTGTGTTCCCAGTGGTAACCTGTGTTGTTGATGTGGTAACATGTGTTGCTGCTGTGGTAACCTGTGTTGCAGATGTGGTAACCTGTGTTTTTTGATGTGGTAAGCTGTGTTGCTGCCGTGTTAGCTGTGTTGCTGTTGTGGTAACCTATGTTGCTGCTGTGGTAACCGTGTTGCTGCAGTGGTAACCTATGTTTCTGCTGTGGTAACCTGTGTTGTTGGTAAGGGAGGGAGGCTCGGGGCCTCCGTCTGTTTTAACCCGAAAAACCCCACAGGGTTTATTTTGATATTAAGATATAAACTGTGGTCTTGAGCGGGGGCCCCTCAGTGCCCTGTGTCTGTTCTAGGATGTAGAACAGTATACATAGAATCTGGCGGGGGGTTTATATGTAACAAAAAAAGCAATGTACAACACTGTGGGGAAAGGTACAACAGCAAAGAACATTTGGAACAAAATTATTTAGTGATGCAGGTTAGTTACAAATGCAAGGGGGCAGGAAAAATTAAACCACAAAAACACAACAATAGAACCAGTGTTTTGTGGTGTAGGAGAGTTATTACTACTGCAAGTGTGTGATATCATGCATTGTGTTGACTTTTTGTCTTATTTCACAGTCGTCGCTGGGTCGTGAGTAAAGTGACCCAAAGCGGGATCTGTGAGAGACTGAAGGAGGTGTGTAGCAGCCCACCAGGACCACGACACAACCCGCCAGGTGGTGCAGGTGGTGACGGCCTGGGCCATGCCTTCACCAAGCTGGTCGACCTCATGTTGAGCAGAGAGATCAGGGTAAGTGAGATGGGCCCGGGGGATGGTGGCAATGCTGACACCCTTACTGGTTACAGTGGCTTGTATAGAGGCTTATGGAAGGCCCAAGTGGTAATGATGGCACCCTACCAGATGAGGGGAAATTTTTACAAGTTTGATGCTACTGTTAATTCTCATATAATTTAAGGTGAATGGGGGGGCCAGGCGAATGTGAATGCGGAACACTGGTGAAAGTTGGAGTAGAGGCTGAGGTGTAGACAAGGTAAATCCCTATTATGGCACTCACAAAGTAGGTGAGTGTGGAATGCCAGGTAGTGGGCGACAGTGTTCTCATTACCTAGGATCAAATAGGTAAAAGGAATTATTTTCTTGACGAAAATAAAAAAGCAATAAAAAAAAAAAATCAACGTACTTCAAAGACTTTGACAAACAAAAATTTTCTTGGGGATAAAAACACTTTAAAAAAAATTAAGATAATGAAAAAAAGGGGCATTCCGTCAAACCAAAAATTAAAAAGTCTTTAAGAATTTCTTCGTGGGTTATTATAGGTGTTAGGGAGCATCATTAGCCAACCCTATAATTACATACCTCGGGGTCTGATCCAGTTAACTTGTGGGGGGACAACTTTCCCGGGGGTCCCCTCCCCAAGAAAATTCTTTCCTCTGAGCTTGAACTTGACCTTTTTGACCTTTAGTGACTGGGGCAGTTGTGACCCTGTTAATTCATTTTTGAACCTCTGTTAATTCATGTTGTGACATTTATTAACTAGTTTTGTGACTTTTTTGGGGGCTCGTTACCTCTGATGGGTCGGCCGATTGTGACTCCAGGTAAGGGTTTCTAATTGGCAGGTGGTGGTACGAGTCCTGGAGGAGGAAAGAAGGAGGTGACCTCGGCTGTGTCACACCCCTTTCAGCTCTGGGTGTGGAAGGGGGTCTGCCCCCCTACTCGCCTGGGGGGGGTGCGTGGCCGCTGGGTTTTTGGGCCCCGGCCCCGGCGCGACACGTGCGTGTGGGGGACTCAGAGCACTCCCCCCTCTGCTGCGTTGTTAGGAAAACGTGAACTGGAGAAGGTAGCCACACCTTCCTTAGGTCCCCCTCTACAGTAAACTAGTTTACGTAGCAACAGTCTGCCGTAAAAAAGTGTAAAAAAAACAGTATACAACAGGAACACAAGCATGATTTTCAAAACCTTCACTTCCCCCCTTTTCCCCATTCATTTTTTTTCATAAAAGTATAATCTTTTTAACTTTTATTAAATATGTTTTTTTAATTTCCTAAAAAAGGGTGAAAATTCTTAGATTTCAACTTTCCTGCATTATTTTTTTTCCCACTTCTTAAAATATATTTTCCACTCTTATGCTTTTGGGTTTTTGTTATTGGAGGTAAATAATTGTCTCTCCCTCAGGCTGGGGTGGAGGGGGGTGGCGGAGGTGCTGTGTGATGAAGACTGTCCAGAGGGGGGGGGGAGTGAGGCTCCCCGGGGGGGCCAGACCCCCCTGGGTGGAGAACACCCACCCCCCCCTTTTCCCTCCACACCCCCCAAAGCCACCATCGTCCAAGCCCTCACAGGTAACTCTACATCTAATCCCAAACTTTAATAGCTCCTGTAATGATATAATTAAGCGACAAAAAAGACCACATTTAGACAATTAACGAAGCTGCCCCACCTTCTTGTCCCCCTTTTAGATCCCTCCCTCATTTGCGCATAAAAACTTTGGCCTTAACCCCGGGGGTTAATGAAGGGGGCCCTTTACCCAAATTAAAATTTTTTTTCCCTATCGTGTTTATTTGTTTTTAGCTGGGTTGTTGTTGGGGAAAAAAAAACACAGATGCTTGTCATTTTTTTAACGTAGCATAGTGAAAAAGGGGTGAAGTTTCCCCCCCCCTCTCCTCAACAGGTTTTGGCCCCCCCCACGCGTTCTGCAGAGATCTTCCTGCTGGCGTCGGGGCTTTTGGGCCCAACCCCACTTTTGGACGGTGGGTGTGTGGGGAAAAAAGGCAGTGCTGGCACCGCCCGTGTTCTCCCAAGGGGCCCCCAAATTAAAATTTCTATCTTCACTAAAAAAATCAGGTCAGTGCAAACTTTACCCTGTGGGTCTTGGGCCTGGCCACTGGTTCGGTCCCTTTAAAAAACAAACCATTCCTCTTTTGCCAAGTTCAAGCGCCTTCACTTTACCCCAAATTTTTTCCCAAACTTGAAGATCCATGGTGACAATTATAAATATACATTTTTATATAATTTTGGCTGTTTTAATGTTTGGGTTTTTTATTGTGGGGCCCCCTTAAAAGGGAAAGGGGCCATCTGAAGGATAAAACCCCCATTTCTTCCCAACCCCGGGTGCTTCTCTATATTATAACAATAACTATAATTTGATACTGAGAAAAATTGAGGGGAAAATATCAAGGAGGAGAGAGGGGAATATAATTGTGGGGCCCAAAATTAAAAGGAGGAGAGGTAATATAATTGTGAGGCAAATCTCGTGGATACCATCCCTTGAGAGATACCTGAGTTTTCCTCACAACATGAAACGTTTAAATTAAGATCTTAAAAAATCTCACCCTGATTTATGGATTTATAGATAAACGGTGCTGGCTAACCTGGCGGGGTCGGGGGGAGACAGCAGAGGAAGGGTTGGGGCGGGGGGTGTTACCATCCTGCTGTCGCGCTCAACACCCCCCCCCCCCTCCCACCGTCTACCCGAAGTAGCTACCGCCAAAGCAGTCCAGAAAAAAATCCCCATCGCCCTCCCCGGTGAGTTACCCAGGAATTATTACTAAACCCTTTTCCTGAAAAATTTCCCCATTTGTCTCTGGTTTTTTTTAAATTTTATTTTACAATAAAAAAAACTCTTAAGCCTGGCATATATGTTTTGGTCTGTAGAGCAAAATTTTTTCCCCGTTCCTTCCTTTCGACTTTTAAAGAGACGACAGTGGCGCGGCGGTGGTAGAGTTGGGTGGGGGGGCCCCTATGAGACTTTTAAGGACGCCCAAAAAACGTAACCACAGCGATGCAGTCCTTGTTTGCATGCCTGGTGAGTAATGCAACCCTCTCTCACACACACCTCACGGGAGCTGAAGCTACACACAAGCACTCAAAACACACACACACACACACACACACACACACACACAAAAAATACCTCCCCCCTACAACCACAAATAGGTGAGTCAAAACCCCCTATAAAAAATTTATCCTTCAAAAAAAGTTTCATATTCAACATATATAATCCTTAACTTTATAAACAGTATCTGCATTTCGTCTTCCTTTTGGTGAATTTGACATCAACTTCGTTTTTTTAATTTCACATTTAGTTTGCTTTCTCCCCCTTGAATAAGAGCGTTACATTATATGGCTGTCGAAAATTTTTTTATTGTTCTTGCCACAGGCCCCTCCCGGAAGATGGCGTCGTCACTGGGGGAGGGGGCCGGGGGATAGACCCCGCCGAGCGGGGGGAAAACCCTCGCCTCCGGGACTCCTTCCTCACCCCCTCCCCCCGTCAGGAGAGCTACTTTAGGGGGGGCCCCTTTTAAGATTCCTATTCATTACTCCTCCCGTCGGGAGAGCTACGTGTAGGGGGCAACCTAGGACCCCCGTGTCACCTATTCCTCCTGTCAGAAGAGCAACGTGTTGAGGAAATACCTACGACTCCTACCTCATCTAATCTTCGTCAGAAGAGCTCGATAAAAAGGGGCATCAGTGAAAACATCATCTGGCGCAAAAAATGTTTGGGCTCATTACAACCCGGGGCCCCTCTCCTGCCGCTATGGAAACATAGGGAGAGACACTAAGGGAAACATCCCGTATCCTCTACTCCAGCAGACAACTGAATGGCTCCCCTTTTTTTATCTTGTAATTCTCTGTCATGTGTTGTGTGAGAGGAGAAACAGGGATTTGAAAAGTTATGAGAGATGGTTTTATTTATCAACAAAAAATTTTTTTAAAAAAAAAAAAACGGGGAAAAATTTTAAAGGCTTTGTATGGAAGTGGATCTTCTTTTCAATTTCGAAAAGTTTTTTGATGAAATCATCGTCAGACTTACTTATTATATAAAAAATTTAACGCTCCCTTTTTTTAGCTTATTTGTGGAGGGGTTTTTAGTCACATAATAAAAGACACATGCCCCTTTTTTTTTTGGGCACTTTATTCGTGTGAATATGAACGTTGAGCGACGTTTTATTTCGAGTAAACAAAAAATTATTTCATATTACATTATATTACATTATATTCATCATATTACATTACCTATTTTATGAATGTTTTTCAATAATGAATATCATGGGTTTGGGGGCTGTGTCAAACCCCGTCTTGGTATTTTTTGGGGGCCCCCCCCCGCCTTCTGTCTTGGAGGTTGTGGCCTGCCCAGCCTTCTGTCTTGGTGGTTGTGGCCCCCGCCTTTTGTCTTGGGGGGTTTTGGCCTGCCCACCTTTGTCTTGAGAGGTTGTGGCCTGCCCAGCCTTCTGTCTTGGAGGTTGTGGCCTGCCCAGCCTTCTGTCTTGGTAGGTTGTGGCCTGCCCAGCCTTCTGTCTTGGAAAGGTTTTGGGCCCGCCCAGCCCCTTTTTCTTGAAAAAGGGTTTTTGGGCCCCCCGCCTTTGTCTTGAAAAAGGGTTTTTGGCCCCCCCCAAACCCTTTTGTCTTGAGAGGTTGTGGCCTGCCCAGCCTTTTGCTTGAGGGGGCCCGCCTTCTGTCCTTTTTAGGGGTTTTCCCCCCCCGCCTTCTGTCCCAGAGGTTGTGGCCTGCCCACCTTCTGTCCCGGGGGGTTGTGGCCTGCCCAGCCCCTTCCTTTTTCCCGAGGGTTGTGGCCGCCCAGCCTTTTGTTCTGAGGGGGGGCCTGCCCAGCCTTCTGTCCTGAACTGGGCCCAGCCCAGCCTTCTGTCCCCCGAGACTGGGCCCAGCCCAGCCTTTTTCCCGGGGACTGGGCCCAGCCCAGCCTTCTGTCCCGGGGACTGGGCCCAGCCCAGCCTTCTGTCTTGCTAGTCAATGACTTTACCAAAAAATTGAACTTCTTGTTTTTTTAACTGTACATTCCCCCTTTTTCATATTGTACATATTTTAATACAAAAAGATATACTGGAAAAAGTGTTTAATTTTCCCCCTTTTAAAATGACTTGGATACAAAAAAAAATTTACAAGCACTATGGCAGCTTCTAGGATGAGTTATCTTCACATGAAATACTGAGGAGACGGGGAGGCGTAGAATGGGGGAGGAAGAGAAAGAGAGAGAAAAACATATAGATCACAGAAACAGAAGTAATGGCAAGGAAAATGTTATAAATCGATATTGAAAAAATGATTTTCCCTCATATTCCTCTAAAAGGGGGTTTCCCCTTTATGCCTGTGAGGGGGGGGGGGTTGTGATCTAAGAAATTGGACTTGCTTCAGTTCTTTAGTCGCCCCTTTAACACCTTCCTTTTCTCCAAACGCTGATATCCAGGTTTGGGATCATACTTTATATATATATATATATATATATATATATATATATATATATATATATATATAAAAAAAACAGGCCTACAAACAGTCAAGCTGGGACGGCCCCATCACTGAAAAGATACTTGCCAACATGCTTAGGGCTGTAACATCAGACAGGAGCTGCCCGTCCCCTAGCTGTGAGTGCACATCACTCTGGGGATTTTCCTCCAAACAGTTCCCATTTCGGCCATGGGAACACGCCTCGACCCTAAGACCCTTCGTATTGCAGTGGCTCTGCGCCTTGCTGCCCAATTCCCGGAATATACGTGTATTTGCGGCAGGGAAGCCAAATATGGTCTACATGGTCTTAACTGTTCCAAAACCAAGGGTTGGATGCAAGACACAATAATCAACGACATCATAAAGAGAACTCTTGCTACAGCTGGTCCCCCGAGAGAAGATCACTAGCAGCCAACAATGCCCAAAACCCCCAGCAAACCCCCCGCGGGACACCATCTATCCTTGGAAGAAGGCAAGCTCTTAGCATGGGACTATACCTGTGTGTCGACACTGGCTGACACCTACATCCATCACAGTGTAGGGCGACGGGAGGAGCTGCTGACCACAGGAGGAGTACAAGATCGGCAAGTACAGGGACATAAGCCAACAGTATCAATTTGTCCCAGTGGGATCAAGCCTTGGAGCATGGGGAAAAATCAACACGTTTCCTTAAAAGGAAGGTTTCAGACTCATCGACACCACCAGGGACCCAAGGCTGCCATTTTCATGTTCCAGCCCTCAGCGTGGCCATCAGAGGAAAATGCATGCTGCATTGAGCTTGCGTCCAACTTCGGAGGAGCTGGAAGAGATTCATAATCTTCGATATTTGTCCAATGTATTCATGTTCATGTTTGTGTTTTCTGTCAATGTATTCTGTCTTCTTAATAAAGCAATCATTTAATATATATAGGGAGTGGTAGGAAAGAAAATATTCAAACAGCTCCGGGGAGAACCTCGAGTTTTCCCTGAGGTACGTTTATTGTCTTCTCTGAGGATGTGGCCTGCCCAAAAGTCGTATATCTTTCAGTGAATATACAGGGAATTTAATGTTTTTTTTTTTAGGGATTAAGGTACATTTGACTGGTGGTGTGCATATGAATAGCAGCCTTAACGACCCTAGAGTAGTTGATATGTTTAAAACTTAACAAACGAACCAGTCAATGAATCTGAAGCTGAGAATTCGCAGTCTCATCACTGACTATGAAACGCGTTCGGAGGGGTGGACCAAGCAGCTGATACCCCTTTAATTAATACCTCCCCTTCATTACCCAGGTAACACACAGGATATGTAAACAGAGAGGTGTATCTCTCTCTGCGTATATATGCTGAAAGTTTACTTTTATCTTTATTTTAAGGACTAAAGTATTGTTGTCTGGTGGTGAGGTTTCACTCGGAATTAATGACCCCTCTTGTAGTCGATAGATTTAAACCCCATTAACCAACCAGCAACCCAGATGATTCGGTTAGTGGTCAACACACACACCAGAAGTGTCTGTGTCTCTCAGTTAAACATATTTGCATAGAGATTTATGTCACTCGGTATATAGATGCTGAGAGTTTGCTCTGATTCTCAGTCTAGGGATTAAAGAAACCTTCACTGGAGGCAGCAGTCTATATGCAGCCTTAGTGACAGCTTATGCAGTCGATAGGCTGTAAATCCAATTAACCAACTACACATCTTTACCACAGCAAAATATGTATCCATCTAAAAGGAGAATATTTGTTATTTAAACCCTTTCTAAAGGCATAAATTATGCTTGATTGTAAGTTGAGGTGTAGTAGACAGGTTAACTCTAACGAACCCACTGTTAGTGGTAGTCACTCCGCCTGTCCATCACTATGGATGACCTTAAAGTGACTGTGGGTGATACTGCATTAGTAAGTACTGCTGAATCTCTTGTATTATTTCCAAATATCAACTAGCCCAACATTTATTCATTACTTAAAGAGTTCCGTCTTAAAATGCCCAAAACTTTTTTTTTATCTTTTAATTTATTCTAGTTTTCCCGTTAATACATCTAGATTCCATTTCCCCCTTATTCTAAGCTTTCCAGGAATTTAGGTTCTGAGTTCAAGTTACATTCATTGGAAAGTAAAAAGGATTAACGATGTCATCAAAAAACTGTTTCGAAACTCCTTTGTTAATTCTGCAATATACAAATTATACTCCATGTTGTATTACTAATAGAAAGAAACTAATATAATGGGACCGTTACTTATGCTTAACATATGTTCAAGCAGGATCGTGACTGCGAGATTTAGAAGTTGTTGACTTGGCTTCTGATTGCTGTCATTCACGTGATATTTCTTGGATGCAGATAATTGGCTTCTTGTACAATAAATTAGATTTGTCCGCTTTTGGCTCTAATCTAATTGCTTCCCCTTCTCTGGGAGCTGTGTGTGATCCGCACGGGTTTAGCACCTTACCATAAATAAAAATAATTTAAGACAGTCACTGGGTTCCGTTATCACAAGGTAACATTGGAGAGAGAAAAACAATGAATTACTATAGGTATGTAAACATATCGAAAGCTCGACAGACATGACAGGCCTTTGCCTAGGTTAAATTAAAGCTCCTGGGTCTTTGGGGTGTTCAGCTACAGGTGCTAGGTATCTATGACTGTTCAAAAACAACCTATTCGGCCACACAGCCAAACTGGAATGAAAATTGTAATGAAAAGTGTCATACACTAAACCTACTAAATACACTAACCTAAAACACTACACATGACCTTACAAAGAAAATGTCTTTATTGCTCCACTCCACAAAGAGAGTATATCACAAAACAATATGAGCATATATATATCCCTGACAAAAAGATAAAGGAAACTTCCAAACAAATAAAACATGTCATATCAAACATGGTAGTAATTTATCAAAACCCCAATTAACCTACCCATCTAAAGAGACCCCCGCCCCCGCAAGTGTCTAAAAGCCCACGTACCCTGGAAACCTAAACGATGCACTGTCACCAGCCCCTACACAACTTTTTTTTTTTTGTATATGTATATATCTTTTTTTAACCATATGTACAATGCATATAAATAAAAGGCCCACAGGACCTATAACATGACATTGACATATAATAAAAATGAAAGTTACAAAACCCCCCTTACCTCACAGTACCATACAAAACATCTCACCTAAACTTTACAATGTTATACCATCACAACCCATATTTGCCCACCTCCTCCCCGGCCTCCAGAGGCTATTACTAAAAGTTAATAGACTCCCATAAGTAAATAATACTCACACAAACTTGACAAAACCCACCCGTCCATCCCTACCTCTGATGTAAAACTCATAAATACTCAATAGAAAAGAGAGATTACAGAAAAGCCTATTAAGACAACCTTCTTCCTAACATACATCTCATTATAACACTTCCACAACATCTAACATACATGACAACTTAAACACACCTGCCAACCAGGTGCTACAAGGTCTGCCTATACCATGAGAACCATGGCCCTAACAAGTCATGCAACATAGACTCCCAGGCAATGCTGGCCTTGCAAGTGAAATGTGTAACATGAAAACAAAACAGACACCACACTCACACACACGTCCAACATACATTCTAGGTCATGGGAACCTGTCTTACCAGTACTCATGAAAAAACCCTTGGCTCCACACACAGGAGGCGCCTCAATACCGTGTTGACGCCCACGGTAAGGAACAGGTGAGATACCCTGACACCCCGAACCTCCCCCACCTACTGCCAAGCCCCCAACCAAAGATGTTCTAAAAACGCCGCCAGACAACCACATAGAAACTGCGCGAACGATGAAGCAATAAAAACCAAATCACCCACCTATCCCTGACACCCAGAAAAACCCCTTAGATACAGCCCACACACTCTCTGACCCCCCAGCTACCCTGACCAGCCCTCTCACTCGACTACCGCACCCTCCCTTTTCCCTAATAAAATCGCGATAGTAAGATTCCGATATCTCAGAGGAAAAGCCTTACACCATCTCCCTTCGTAAACCACTTGATTACCACACCGAGTCCTGTAAAACCCTGCCGCTGAAGCTCTAATGCGGACGTCACCCAGGGCCTCTCTCATGCTCCACGAAATATGTATGAATTCTACCACCAAATATGCTACCGCCCGTCGTACATTCTCAGGACAAACCCCCACATCTATACTTAAAGCTCTTAGGGTCGACAAACCCCCTGTCCCTACCCTTTTCAATACTCCACTAAACCATTCCCTAACCCCACCCAGCTCCTCGCAAAAATAAACGACATGATATGCAGTTTCGAGACCGCCACATTTCAGACAGAACCCCTCCTTTATTATTCCCATCTGGCACAATTGTGCCCGAGATGCCAAAATTCCCAATAAAAACCTATACCTTGTTTCTCGAACCCTTGGCGGTACCCTTAGCCTCTTCAACCAGTACCACACCAACTTCCAATTATACATTGGATAAATACCTTCCCCCTGCACTACCCCCCCTTCCCCACTCTATCCAACCTACTCACCTTCATTCTCCCAGGCTCCCTAACTACTAAAAGATACCTCAATAGATCCTCACACCGCAACAAATTCCTACCCTTCCACCACCTACGTACCTCTCTCATGACCTTACCGACCCTCCTGCCTCCTATCTCCCCTCCCACCAAAAATTCCTGCTTAACAAATAAACTTTGAACCCTACTCCTCAATGGAATCAACCCCAAACACCCCCCCCATCCCACCTGTCACAACCTCACAAGCCAACCAGTGCCTCCCATAACTCCAAATATACTATCTATAAACCCTTGCAAGTAAGCGCCTTATATCACACTCCCGGAGAGGATATACAGCCGCCACAAACCAAAGTTTACTATAAATTAAAACATTAACCACCACTGCACGCTGCAACAACGTGACCTCACCCGGACTAAAACCCCCTAACTGTCCAAGTGCTTTACTCACCACTTCCTCCCAATTTAATCCCCTCGCCAAATCACTACAATGACTGAAAATAACACCGCAAATTTTAATACTATTAACACAGAGCCACCCTCCCCTCCTTCCCAACGGCCCTCCCACCCACGAACCTACCTCCAATAACTTCGATTTCGCCCTGTTGATACACATGCCAGTAGCCCCACCAAAAACCTCAATAATCCTATTAACATTATCTAACCCCTCACCACTCCCTATCAATATGGTCATGTCATCTACATAGCCTACTATGCCCGTCTCACAACCCCCACACCTGTCCCCGTCCCATACCCCCCTCTAACTAATCTATAAAAGGGGTCCTGCAGACACCCGAAAAGAATCTGCGACAGGGGGCACCCCTGCCGCACACCCCTCTCTAAACTCACCTGAACCCTAACTTCTCATTAGCTTGTACCCTTGCTAAAGCCTCATCATATAAGGATCTAACCCACCCCACAACTTCCTCCCCAAACCCTGCTTCGATGAAATGTCAACCAACATTTCCCTATCCACACTATCATACGCGGTTGCCCAGTCTAATCCTAGGACTCCGCCTCCTTCCTTATGTTTCACGAAATTCCTAATTCTCCTATGCCCCGTCCTAATGCTACGTCCAGGTATCTCATACTGGCCAACCTCCAATACCTTTTCCAACACCCTTTTCATGCGATTTGCCAGTATCTTTGCATAGATCTTATAGTTTGCACACAACAATGTTATAGCCCTATACCCCTGCAACCTTTCACTATCCCTACCCTTCGGCACCAACACCACTACCCCGGTTCTCTGCACTTCCTCCATTTTACCCCTTTCCTTCATCTGATTAAACACCTTCACTAAAACATCCTTCAATACGTCCCAATGAGCTACATAGAAGTCCCCAGGCAATTCATCCACCCCAGGCGCCTTCCCAATCCTCAACCCCTGCACCACCTGCCATACCTCATCTACCGTAATCCTCCCACCTAACACCTTCCTATCCTCCTCTCCCAGTCTCCCCTGGATTCCGTCCAAAACAATCCTCCTACTAACCTCATCCCTCTCCCTACCCTCAAATTTACGCTGAAACCATAACCTTGCATAAACACACATCCCCTCTGTCGTGCGTAACACCTGACCCTGATGATACCCACCCATCTCCTCCTCCACCATCAACGCCGCCAGCATCATGCTCATTCTACGTTTCCAAAACCTCCGTAATACCGTGCTCGAGGGCCTATCCCCCATAACACCTCTTCTAATTGACTATATACCCTTATCGCCCTAAAAACATCATTCTGAATATCCCGTAATCTCCCCTTAAGGTACGCTATTTCCTGCTGATGGCACCCCCCTCCCCCCTCCATAACAGTCCCTTAACTGCCCCTTCAAATAACGCTGTAACCCATATCTATAGCCTGTCTCCTCCACACCTTCACGCCTATAATAACCTCTCATCACCTCCTTCGCCGTGATTCCACCACTTCACCACAAAACCCTCACTATTCCCCTCCCGTTTTAACAAACTTACATTCATCCTCCACAGATCCAAATAAAATTTAACAGAACCCACCCACCCTAATACTGCCACCACACCTCTATGATCTGAAAACCCTACGTCTATGTTACGCACCTCTTCCACATTTATACGCGAGGACACATACACCCGATCTAAACGTGCTGCATATCCTCTTCTTATGAACGTATGTTCCACCATGACATTCCTACCATCTACCACATCTCGAACCCCCACCGCTAGTACACATCCGGCACCTATCGGTTCCACATCACGCTTCCTAATTATGCAGTTCCAGTCACCCGCTAACACAGTTACCTCAGGGAGTCCTCGTAATGCATATACTAAGTAATCCCTCACAAACTCACCCTTTAAACTACGTATATTAACCGCGGGCATATACACGCCAATGAAGCTAACCGGGATATCACCCCATTCACCATCAACCCTAACAATCCTCCCACCCCCCACCTCTTCCCACGACCTCAGATGAAAAGGGCTGGTCTCCCTAATACCTACCAACACCCCACCCTTGAAATTTTCAGAACTACCAGTGTACAAAGTAAAACCTCGCAACTTCAGATCCCCACCACACCTAAAATTATGTTCTTGGAGAAAACTCACGTCAATGCCCTCTCTCCGCAATGTCCGTTCAACCCACATCCTCTTGACCTCGGCCCTAAGGCCGTTCACATTCATACTGATACACTTGAAGGCTTCAACGGTGTTTCCCTCGATGCTTCATCACTCTCGACACTCCTGCTTTGACCACTGACCCACCCCTTCTTGTCAAAGACCTTACCCTTGACCCTCCCCCCCCCTGACCACATCTGTGAACACTTTCTTACCTGTCCTCTGACCCGGCGTCAACACGTCATCCTCCACCTCCACCGAGCCACTTGATCTCTTGCGGGATTTCCCCGCCACCTCCATGACCTCTTCAGACACCTCATTCACATCATTTTCCTCCCTATGAACCACAGCCTCAACCACACACACTCGTACTGACTCCTCACTGCCACCACAAGCACCCTTACTCACATCCTCACTCAGCACTTCACCCAGGCTTGCTGTTACCTCCGGGTAGTCCTTCACCACGGACTCCTCTCCCACAGAAGGTGGACTGTCAAGCATCATCCTCAGGTCCTCCATCATAGGCCCCGTCAACTCCACCAAATCGTCCACCTCCTCCTGCACGACAGCAATCTTGCTGTCTTCCACCATCACCGGTGGCAAGGAGACCTCCACCACCATGTACCCTGAAGATGACCTATGCACCTCCTGGGCCACACCTGAAGGGCCCTCTGCACCATGCTACTGCCCCCCACCCCCACGTTGTTGCTGGGGTCATGGTCCACATCCCTCACACGCTGCTGCTGCTATATGCCCCGGCTGACCACAGAGCCGACACGTCCATACTTGCCCCATGTACGTCACGTAAACTTGCGTTCTAAATTCTGGCATCAGGACGTACAAGGGGAATGGCCTCCTCAAAGACAACTTTAAACTGTAAGATCCCTCAGGCATTCAAGCGTAGGTACCCTGTGCCCACCTGCAAACATTCGCCGCGTGGATCACTCCATATGCCTTAAAAACATCTCTCACATCCATGGCATCCACTTCAAAAGGGATATTCCGAATATGTATCCACGTAAAAGTTGCCGATACATCCCTTAATTGCACCTCCAAACCCTCTGAAACGACCATGCGCTTCTCCTGGTAGGCATCAACAACCCTCTCGTAGGCACCACTTGTCAAGAACTTCACAAACACTCGTGTAGCTCCATTTAATGAAATCCCATAAATGTCTGCTGTGGGAATTCCATAAGTGTCTCTGAGAATGGCTGGCAAGAGAACTTCAGCATTTGACGGATAAAGAGCGCCAACAAGCACCTCTATGCACACAGTATGCACTCTCCTTCTGTACGTCTCCGCCATATTAGAGAAAATAAAGTTGTCAACACTGGCCACCAGGAAAAACCAGCCAGCACACCCGCTCACCACAGTGGCCGGGCAGCGAATGTCGAATTAACTGGGGAAAAGTTTAATATCACCCACTTTATGCAAAATTTACATACTGGAATTTTGAAAGCTTAATAAAACCCGTTGTTTCCCCTTAGAACAACGTACCAGTACTGAAAGCTTGAAGCCAGACTAAAGAAATATTCCTAATTTATCGCAGGGAGAACATTTCAGTCAATTCAATAAAAGTCCAAACAATCCCAAACCTTTCAGTACTGAGTGTGAAGCCGATCAAAAGCAGCAGATCATTAGCATCTACAGAGCAATAACTAGACTGTTACTGGTTTTGGGATGGGTGCCGTTTCTGCCACATCTACCAGCCCTTGTTGACTTTCCAAGTTTGTGTTCGTGGATTTTTACTGAAATTTCTACGGCCGCTTGAGGGCTTGACTCACGTTATGTTTGCCACGGCATAAATCACAAACGTTGATAAATGTAGTGAAAACAAATGCTAAGTATGGAATAATATTAAAGGGATATCAATAGCACAGGAAAATTAATTACATTAACGATGAGAGAACAATGAGATTAGCAGTTGGAGAAAAGTAACTGTCATAAAGAAATGCTTGAAAATAAGTTCTTAGACACACATTATGCACTAGTGTGCACGTGAATGTATTATGCCAAGAATACTAACTTTTTTAAATATGCATCTAATGCTATCGTAGCAGATTAACGTATTAAGCATCATGAACGTTAATCTCTAATAGTTTAAAGCTTTTTGTCAAGAAGCACAAAAGCTCTCGCCGCTTTATGAAAAAAGGTTCAGTTCTGTTAAGGTATACAAAAGACTCAAGACGGGCACAGAGCCAGACAATATATCCCTATAACCGACCCAAATCCTCGCCAAGATGCTGCCATAATCCAAACCCTCTTCACCTAGTCAATACGACCGAGGGTAAGGACGGTTGATTGATTGAGACCGAGCTATAGGGATTGAACGTTGTCAGGGAACACTTACTCGATACCTCCGTCGCTTGTGGGGGCCTAAGACTGTCACACCCGAAAGGCCATCAATGTCCCAGGATACTGGGAAAATATCCTTTTTTTTTTAATCCTAAGATTCGGGAGGACCGTCTCTCCGTAGCAGGAATGTTGGTGGGCCTTTGATAGTAGTGGCAGGTTGTGGTGGCCGGCTGGGCAAGACAGGCTTGGTTCACACGAGAAATTAAAGTGTCTACGTAATGTTTCCAAACCCCTTTGGCTAAGCCCGTTAAACGCGAACTCGTTAGAGCTTCATATATAAGAGCAAATGCATATTTGCAAATAGGTAATTAGAAATAAGCAAACATGCACACTTGCCATTGTCATATGCGGAAGTTGAATACTGTTGTTCGTTTCTTAAGGCTCCTTCAAGGAAGGCCCCTGGACGCCAGTGACCTGACCTTCCCTTCCTTGGACCCAACCATATTATCTTCCATTTCCCCAGGCGCTGAATGACTCCTGTGTATTTAGCGATCTACCTCACATGTACTCAATCTACCACAATCACGTGTACTCATTCACTGCACTCGTGTGTACTCCTCTACTGAACTAGTGAGTAATCGTGGTTATTAAAAAAAATCATACATGTGCAGGCTTGCAACATGCAATTTTAACTGTCATTTTTTTTTAGTTATTGACTATTGTCAACCTCATAGCTGCTTAATTCCATCATAAAACTCTGGGTCAAGATGACGGACTAATAATAAAATAAAACACTTCAGAATGTTACATAAATGCCCAGACTGACGTGATTCTCACTTGTCATTGTCGAACAATGCATTGAACATTAGTCACATTTGAAGTGATTAAAAAAAAAAATAATGCAAAATATCAAGTAATTTCAATAGTTTTTATAAGTGTAATTTGAAAATCTGGAAGAGGAATTAAAAGATCAGTGTTACTTCTGCCTTCTGTAAGTATTAGACTTGATTCACCTGATAATTGTTGACATAAATTAGAAAAGTTGAAATTGAGTGAAACAAGTGTAGAACACTTGGGTTTCTTTATTGCCGAAAAGCATCGCCTGTAAGAAAAGTTTCTTCAGTTAAATATAACACAGGAGACAGTAGTAGGTTTGACGTGGTCGCTCCGTCACCTTTGGTAGGTCAGTCCCTCCAGCCTTCTCATCTTAATTTTGCTTTTTACATTCTTATACGCAGCGCTGTATAACCCTTGTGGGTTTAGCGCTTAGTTATGATTATAATTTGCATTTTTTTTTTAATTTTAATTACATTATGATACTAATGCAAAATAAATGCGATAGGAATTATGATGTCAGTTTTCCTCTTTCATTCTTTATATACTTCTTCCTCAGGCCTCTGATTCTTGACGTTTTTACGTTTATTCATTTGATCCTTCCTTCTTTCATTCATGTTTTGTCATATGGCTGCTGTTCTCGTCTTGTTTGATCTCTCCGTAGTTCCCTGTATTATCAACTCTGGTAACTGGGAGGTAATCAAGTATGATCCGAGAAAGGGCAGGGTAGCTCCATCCCTTTGGACCAAGAGCGATTCGGGAGGAAGCCCCCCCCCTGAAGGAGTTTCTTCAAATGACTGTCTACTTCGAAACACCTCTTGTTTACCCATAATTAATTTCTCTCATACACTCACGCTCTCATACACTCACGCTCTCATACACTCACGCTCTCATACACTCACGCTCTATACACTCACGCTCTCACACTCCGCTCTCATACACTCACGCTCTCATACACTCACGCTCAATACACTCACGCTCACATACACTCACGCTCATATACACTCACGCTCTCATACACTCATACTCACATACACTCACGCTCTCATACCACGCTCCTACTACGCTCATATACCTCACGCTCTCATCACCACGCTCATATACACTCACGCTCTCATACACTCATACTCACATACACTCCGCTCTCATACACTCACGCTCACACTCACGCTCTACACTCACGCTCACATACACTCACCTCACACTCACGCTCACAGCCTTTCGGAAGGCATCTGGTTTCGTGTATCCTTGGCTAGGAGACTTACGATCCCTTTTGAGAGGCTTTCTATCCCTCTCGTCTGACAGGCAGATCACGTGACAAATTAATACTAATATGAAAACTCTCAACCCGTATGGGTCAGTGCCTGGAGAATTATCCATACTGACACTGAAGAAGGTTCAAAGAAACACCGAAAAAAACACTATTTTTATTCAAAAAATATAATAGCTTATAGAAAAATGTTCATTATTTGGTATAAAGATGTGACTAGGCTGAGAGGGTGTACCTAGATTTAATTACTGTTCATTGTATGCATCTCTTAAACCTTATATTTACGGGAACCTTTCTGGGTTTAGCGCTCAGTTACGATTATATTTACGGGGAAACGCTAAACCTGTAGGGGTGATTTAGGAGGAATAAACAAATGCAGTATAAAGTAACCCCTTGACAATGATTCGGCTACATGGTGGATTTATTGAGTCCATGGATCTTTACTGGCGATTTATATTATAATCATGGGGAGCGCTAAATCCGTAGAATTATACAGCGCATATGGGGGGATGGATGGAAGGTATTCAGGAAACCAGAGCACAGATTGTTCCCTAGATCAAGAGCCCTCAAGACCCTGGAGGGTCTTGATGACTGAAGGATAATAAACATTTACTTTGCTATTCACATATGAATATATTAACACTTCAGTAGGACCACTGGACGCTGCAACATACTATCTATTTCCACTTGTTTTTCTCTATTCTACTTAAATCGTAATTTTTTTTTTCGGTAATGGTATTTGGTGTGACCCCTCTCGGGTTTAGTCATCTATGCCTGTGTCACCATTTGTGGTCGTTTCAGACTCCCTTAGTGCTTTACAGGCTATCCGTAAAATTGATACACCTCACCCCCTAGTTCTTCGTATCCAACTTTGGTTACGCCGTATCTCCAACAAGCACAAAATATTGTTTTGTTGGGTCCCTGGTCATGTTGACGTACAGGGCAATGAACAGGCAGACACTGCTGCGCGGTCAGCAGTACATGACCTTCCAGTTTCATACAGAGGTGTTCCTTTTACGGACTATTTTGCGGTCATTGCTACCCACCTTCGCACCCGTTGGCAACAACGCTGGTCTGACCTGCTAAATAACAAACTTCATTCTATTAAACCGAGTATAGGTTTCTGGCCTTCTTCTTGTCACCAATGTCGAGGTTGGGAGACTACACTCTCCCGTCTTCGCATCGGCCACACTCGTCTTACTCACGGGTATCTCATGGAGAGACTCCCTGCCCCTCTCTGTGAGCATTGTCAGGTTCAAGTGTCTGTTCGACATATTCTGTTGGACTGTCCACTTTATCAACGAGCGCGCAGAATTTACCTCCAACGGCGTCTTCGCTCTGCTGCCCTTTCTTTACCTTCCCTTCTTGCTGATGGACCCTCCTTTAATCCTGACTCTCTCGTTGACTTTTTAACAGAAACTTATTTACTACACAAACTCTGAAATATACCTCTAGCACCTCCCTCAGTCCCTTCTACCTCGATCTCTTGCTACCCTCTACCCTGCACTATCCACTGTCCTGCTGTACTCCATACCCTACTAATCATCCATCTCCCGCTTACATTCCATTCTCCCTGCATCCTATCCTGCCCCGCCGCACTGTATAACCCTTGTGGTTTAGCGCTTCTTTTGATTATAATAATAATAATCTCGGGTTTAGGGCCTGATTTATTATTTGCATCTTTTATGACATTTTGAATCTGTCCAAGTTGACTCAATTGTAAGTCTTTTCTTGGTTATAATACTTTATTTTTGGTTGTCTTCTGTTTGTCAACTATATTTCAACCTCCATCATTCACTAAGTCTATAAATGTGAGGTCAGGGCTCTGTAATATATTTTGAGATGTATGACCCTTGTAGGTTTAGCACTTCATTTTCGATTATAATGATGTAATATATTTGAACAGGAAAGTGTCTTGAGCGGGACGATTAACTTTGATCTGGTCATAATTTCCGTGCATTTATTTAACATGGGTTATTATTATTTTAGGCATATCCAAAAAAAATCAGAATTACAAAAATAAAATTCATCAAATATTCCATGGAACCGACGTGGGTTCCTGTGATTTTTTTTGTAGCCCATATGGGTTATTATATTATTATTATTATTATAATAAAAAAGAAGCGCTAAACTGCAAGCGTCGTACAGCATGGGTTATTATAACTTTAAAGACAAATGACGCTAGAATAAAAAATAGGCTTAGAAAGGTCTAAAGAATCAGCTGTATGGTGAAGTGTTGTATGGTGAAGTGTTGTATGGTGAAGTGCTGTGTGGTGAAGTGTTGTATGGTGAAGTGTTGTATGGTGAAGTGTTGTATGGTGAAGTGTTGTATGGTGAAGTGTTGTGTGGTGAAGTGCTGTGTGGTGAAGTGCTGTGTGGTGAAGAGTTGTATGGTGAAGTGTTGTGTGGTGAAGTGCTGTGTGGTGAAGTGTTGTATGAAGTGTTGTATGGTGAAGTGCTGTGTGGTGAAGTGTTGTATGGTGAAGTGCTGCATGGTGAAGTGCTGTATGGTGAAGTGCTGTATGGTAGTGCTGTATGGTGAAGTGCTGTATGGTGAAGTGTTGTGTGGTGAAGTTCTGTATGGTAAAGTGTTGTATGGTGAAGTGCTGTATGGTGATGTGCTGTTTGGTGAAGTGCTGTATGGTGAAGTGCTGTATGAAGTGTTATGGTGAAGGGCTGTATGAAGTGTTGTATGGTGAAGTGTTGTATGGTGAAGTGTTGTACGGTGAAGTGCTGTATGGTGAAGTGCTGTATGGTGAAGTGCTGTATGGTGAAGTGCTGTATTGTGAAGTGCTGTATGGTGAAGTGTTGTGTGGTGAAGTGCTGTATGGTAGTGCTGTATGGTGAAGTGCTGTATGGTGAAGTGCTGTATTGTGAAGTGTTGTATGGTGAAGTGTTGTGTGGTGAAGTGCTGTATGGTAGTGCTGTATGGTGAAGTGCTGTATGGTGAAGTGTTGTGTGGTGAAGTTCTGTATGGTAAAGTGCTGTATGGTGAAGTGTTGTATGGTAAAGTGCTGTATGGTGAAGTGTTGTATGGTGAAGTGTTGTATGGTAAAGTGTTGTATGGTGAAGTGCTGTATGGTGAAGTGTTTTATGGTGAAGTGTTGTGTGGTGAAGTGCTGTATGGTGAAGTGTTGTATGGTGAAGTGCTGTATGAAGTGTTGTGTGGTGAAGTGCTGTATGAAGTGCTGTATGGTGAAGTGTTGTGTGGTGAAGTGTTGTATGGTGAAGTGCTGTATGGTGAAGTGTTGTGTGGTGAAGTGGTGTATGGTGAAGTGTTGTATGGTGAAGTGCTGTATGGTGAAGTGCTGTGTGGTGAAGTGTGTGTGGTGAAGTGCTGTATGAAGTGCTGTATGGTGAAGTGTTGTATGGTGAAGTGTTGTAGAAGTGCTGTATGGTGAAGTGTTGTATGGTGAAGTGTTGTATGGTGAAGTGTTGTGTGGTGAAATGTTGTATGGTGAAGTGCTGTATGGTGAAGTGTTGTATGGTGAAGTGTTGTATGGTGAAGTGCTGTATGGTGAAGTGCTGTGTGGTGAAGTTTTGTATGGTGAAGTGTTGTGTGGTAAAGTGTTGTATGGTGAAGTGCTGTATGGTGAAGTGTTGTGTGGTTAAGTGTTGTATGGTGAAGTGCTGTATGGTTAAGTGTTGTATGGTGAAGTGCTGTATGGTGAAGTGTTGTATGGTGAAGTGTTGTATGGTGAAGTGTTGTGTGGTGAAGTGTTGTATGGTGAAGTGCTGTATGGTGAAGTGTTGTATGGTGAAGTGTTGTGTGGTGAAGTGTTGTATGGTGAAGTGCTGTATGGTGAAGTGTTGTATGGTGAAGTGTTGTATGGTGAAGTGTTGTATGGTGAAGTGCTGTGTGGTGAAGTGCTGTGTGGTGAAGTGTTGTATGGTGAAGTGTTGTATGGTGAAGTGCTGTATGGTGAAGTGTTGTATGGTTATTAATGAAGACAATAACACTTCACCAATGAAAATATCCCTCGAATTTATAAACTAGGTGAAGTTGAGCTTGATCATACAGAATGTGAAAAAGACTTGGGAGTCATGGTAAGCAGAAATCTAAAGCCAAGACAACAGTGCCTAAGTGTGCGCAATAAGGCTAACAGATTACTAGGATTTATTTCAAGAAGTATAAGCAACAGAAGTCCAAAAGTTATTTTACAGCTCTATACATCACTAGTGAGACCTCATTTGGATTATGCAGCTCAGTTTTGGTCTCCTTACTACAGGATGGATATAGATTCATTGGAGAACATACAAAGAAGAATGACTAAAATGATTTACAGTATAAGAAATCTCCCGTATGAAGATAGACTTAGAGCATTGAATCTCCACTCTCTGGAGAGACGTAGAATGAGGGGAGATATCATCGAGGTGTACAAGTGGATGATGGGCATAAACAAAGGAGATATTAATAAAATACTGAGGATATCGAACCAAGTAAGAACCAGAAATAACGGATTTAAATTGGATAAATTTAGATTTAGAAAGGACATAGGCAAGTACTGGTTTTCGAACAGAGTTGTAGATGCGTGGAACAATCTTCCGAGTACTGTGATAGAGGCTAGGACCTTGGGTGGCTTTAAAAAGAGATTGGACAAATATATGAGTGGGAGGGGCTGGGTTTGATTTGTGTCGTGAGTACGGGAATAAATTCTTAGGTAGTGGTGGTTTTGATAAGGACCTGCCTTGTATGGGCCAGTAGGCCTTCTGCAGTGTTCCTCCATTCTTATGTTCTTATGTTCTTAAGTTGTGATGGATCTAGATGGAGACCAGACAGCCTCGGCTTCTCTTCATTTACTTATGGACTCGTAGTCTTGTCTTCCAGCACCGGAATTACTATCATACAATATCATTACATTCATGGGGGAGCGCTAAACCAGTTGGGAGTCGTACAGCGCCTGGAGGTGAAGGGGACGGGGAGCATTCATTTTTGCTCCAAGGAAGAAGAGCATAGCATACAACAGCTTCTAGAACGAGTGAGATAAGTGATAGTGCGAGAGTCAAAGATCATAATTTTCATACATAAAAATTATAAATAATTCACAATTATATTGAACAATATCTCGCACATAATCCGAACACAAATTGAATCGCTTATTTCCCTAATTCATTAAATTATGTCAACATATTCCATGAAGTATAGATCCCCCGTGGACACTCGCCTTGATGCCTCCACACACAAGCATAAATGCCCATATGCCCCCCAAAAAATTCTTTGTAATAAACTTAACATCTACAACTAAGTTTTCTATATAAAAAAAATAAAGCATTTTAACAGCTTAGAGCTTAGTTTTCAAATTATCATAAAAAGAGACAGTTTAAATATCGGTGGATAATAATGTTCGACATATTACCTGGCTGTCAAGGTCGACCAATATCCTTGATATTTGTTGGTCAGCAAGTTACAACTCGATCCATCTGCGCAAAGAAACTAGAGCATAATTAGGTAGGACGTCTCTCACGATAAGCAGACGGAGGGTCGAGCCTGCACCATTCCTCATGCTGATTATCATCAAAACTAAGCGTTAAACCCACAAGGGTCATACAGCGCTGTCCTCATGCTGGAGGACATCCGCGTTTCACACGGTTTATAAAACTTTGCAGCATATGTATACGTCGCCCTGAGTCGTCTACTTTTGTTAGGTCACGGCGCTGTGACCTCGAAGTGTACCGTAAACTAAAGTGATGGGTTTAGAGATATCAAACACGGCCCTGGGCCTTATGCTAAGTTTCTTTCTTGACCAGTTCAATAAGGTTGTTGATGCCAGAGGCCGGCAGGCATAAATAGCCCTCACAATCTGGATCATCAAGAAAGTGTATGTGGAAAGTAAGTGGTCCAGTTTCCTTATGAATCTAATGCGTCATAAAAATGTAATCTACAGAAATGCCCTCCGGGAGTGCGAATGTTAAAATACAATCCACTTCCACAATCCAAACGCTTTGAAAATGTCTGAACACTTTACGGTGGATTCTTGAATGTATTACATTTCGCGGAACACTTGTAAAGTAGATTTCATAAATTCGGACACAACAAAACTGTTCTGCCCTAAACTAGACAAAGCTCTCCTGACGGGAGGAGTAGGTGAGGAAGGAGTCCAGGAGGCGAGGTTCCACCAGCTCGGCGGCGTCCATCCCTCGTAGCTCCTCTGACCCCAGTGACGACGCCATCTTCCGCAGGGCCGCCTGGGGAAGAACATAAGTTCCTGAATTACATGCTGCTCCTACTTTTAATAAATTTAGAATTTAAAATGTACAGGAAACATTATGATCAAACAGATTTGGTTATTACAATTTATAAACGACAATGCTAGGACAATTCTATTGCAAAGAAAGATAAGCCCATGTGGGTTATATAGTCGGGTGAAGGGTGGGCTGGTGTTCATGTTCTAGAGGAAGGATCGAGCCTCTATTACACTTTTTTTAATCAATTTAATCACTGAATTTCTATATCATGTTGTGACTGAAGTAATGGAAAAGCCTGGCAGGAGGCGGAGATGGTGGTTAAGGGGAAATGAAAGGATTTTGAATTAGGGTAATGGAAAGGAGACGACTCACCAGGCAGGCAATGAGGACAGCATCACTGTGGTGGCGTTCCTGGTCGTCCTTACACAGTTTCACCAGCCGCTCCGCCCCACCCAGCTCCAGTACCTGCTGGGCCACCGACGGATCCCGACAGAGTCTGCATACACGAGAATTATTATTATATTAACTATTACACCCATGTGGGTCATTCAGCGCATAGTGGTAGAAATTATATATATATATATAAAGAAGAAGAAGAAAACCGTCAAAGTGGGATGTTTGAATGTGCGTGGATGTTGTGCGAATGATAAGAAAGAGATGATTGTAGATGTTATGAATGAAAAGAAGCTGGATGTCCTGGCTTTAAGTGAGACAAAGATGAAGGGGGTAGGAGAGTTTCAGTGGGGAGAAATAAATGGGATTAGATCAGGGGTTTCAAATAGAGTTAGAGCTAAAGAAGGAGTGGCAATAATGTTGAATAATCAGTGTTGGCAGGTAAAGAAGGAATATAAATGTATAAATTCAAGGATTATGTGGAGTAAAATAAAGGTTGGATGTAAAAAGTGGGTTATAGTAAGTGTTTATGCACCTGGAGAAGAGAGAAGTGTAGAGGAGAGAGAGAGATTTTGGGAAATGTTGAGTGAATGCGTGGGGAGTTTTGAACCAAGTGAGAGAGTAATTGTGGTCGGGGATCTTAATGCTAAAGTGGGTAAAAATGTTGTGGAGGGAGTAGTAGGTAAATTTGGGGTGCCAGGGTAAATGTAAATGGGGAACCATTAATTGAGCTATGTGTAGAAACATGTTTGGTAATAAGTAATACATATTTTATGAAAAATAAGATAAATAAGTATACAAGGTATGATATAGCACGTAATGAAAGTAGTTTGTTAGATTATGTATTGGTGGATAAAAGGTTGATGGGTAGGCTTCAGGATGTACATGTTTATAGAGGGGCAACGGATATATCGGATCATTATTTAGTTGTAGCTACAGTTAGAGTAAAAGGTAGATGGGACAAAAAGAAAATGGCAACAGCAAGTAAGAGAGAGGTAAAAGTGTATAAACTAAGGGAGGAGGAAGTTAGGGTGAGATATAAGCAACTATTGGCAGAAAGGTGGGCTAGTGCAAGTATAAGTAGTGGGGGGGTTGAAGAGAGTTGGGATAGTTTTAAAAATGCAGTATTAGAATGAGGGGGCAGAAGTTTGTGGCTATAGGAGGGTGGGTGCAGGAGGAAAGAGGAGTGAGTGGTGGAATGAAGAAGCAAAGGGTGTGATTAATGATAAAAAGGTAGCTTATGAGAGGTTTTTACAAAACAGAAGTGTTAATAGAAGAACAGAGTATATGGAGAGTAAAAGAAAGGTGAAGAGAGTGGTGAGAGAGTGCAAAAGGAGAGCAGATGAAAGAATGGGAGAGGCTCTGTCAAGAAATTTTGCTGAAAACAAGAAAATCTTTTGGAGTGAGATAAACAAGGTAAGAAAGCCTAAGGAACGAATGGATTTGTCAGTTAAAAACATAGTAGGGGAGTTAGTAGATGGGGAGCTGGAGGTATTGGGTAGATGGCGGGAATATTTTGAGGAACTTTTAAATGTCGATGAAAAAAGGGAGGCGGTAATTTCATGTACTGCCAGGGAGGTACAACATCGTTTAGGAGTGAAGAAGAGCAGGATGTGAGTGTGGGGGAGGTGCGTGAGGCATTACGTAGAATGAAAGGGGGTAAAGCAGTTGGAACTGACGGGATCATGACAGAAATGTTAAAAGCAGGGGATGATATAGTGTTGGAGTGGTTGGTATTTTTGTTTATTAAATATATGAAAGAGGGGAAGGTACCTAGGGATTGGCAGAGAGCATGTATAGTTCCTTTATATAAAGGGAAGGGGGATAAAAGAGAATGTAAGAATTATAGGGAAATAAGTTTACTGAGTATACTAGGTAAAGTGTATGGCAGGGTTATTATTGAAAGAATTAGAGTTAAGACAGAGAGTAGGATTGCAGATGAGCAAGGAGGCTTTAGAGTGGGTAGGTGATGTGTAGATCAAGTGTTTACAGTGAAGCATATATATGAACAGTATTTAGATAAAGGTAGAGAAGTTTTCATTGCATTTATGGATTTAGAAAAGGCATATGATACAGTGGATAAGGGAGCAATGTGGCAAATGTTGCAAGTGTATGGAATAGGTAGTAAGTTACTGAAGGCTGTAAAGAGTTTTTATGAGGATAGTGAGGCTCAGGTTAGGGTGTATAGGAGAGAGGGAGATTACTTCCCGGTAAAAGTAGATCTTAGACAGGGATGTGTGATGTCACCATGGTTGTTTAATATATTTATTGATGGGGTTGTAAAAGAAGTAAATGCTAGGGTGTTGGGGAGAGGGGTGGGATTAAATTATGGGGAATTAAATGCAAAATGGGAGTTGACACAGTTACTTTTTGCTGATGATACTGTGCTTATGGCAGATTCTAAAGAAAAGTTGCAAAGGTTAGTGGACGAGTTTGGGAGTGTGTGTAAAGGCAGAAAGTTGAAAGTGAACATAGATAAGAGTAAGGTGATGAGGGTATCAAACGATTTAAATAAAGAAAAATTGGATATAACATTGGAGGGATTATGGAAGAGGTAAATGTTTTCAGATATTTGGGAGTTGACGTGTCAGCGGATGGGTTTATGAAGTATGAGGTTAACCATAGAATTGATGAAGAAAAAAAGGAGTGATGCATTGAGGTATCTGTGGAGACAAAAAACGTTATCCATGGAGGCAAAGAAGCGAATGTACGAAAGTATAGTGGTGCCAACACTCTTATATGGGTGTGAAGCATGGGTTGCAAATGCTGCAGCGAGGAGGCGGCTGGAGGCAGTGGAGATGTCCTGTCTAAGGGCAATGTGTGGTGTAAATATTATGCAGAAAATTCGGAGTGTGGAAATTAGGAGAAGGTGTGTAGTTACTAAAAGTATTTGTCAGAGGGCTGAAGAGGGGTTGTTGAGGTGGTTTGGTCATTTAGAGAGAATGGATCAAAGTAGAATGACTTGGAGAGCGTATAAATCTGTAGGGGAAGGAAGGCGGGGTAGGGGTCGTCCTCGAAAAGGTTGGAGGGAGGGGGTAAAGAAGGTTTTGTTGGCGAGGGGCTTGAACTTCCAGCAAGCATGTGTGAGCGTGTTAGATAGGAGTGAATGGAGAAGAATGGTTTGTGGGACATGACGAGCTGTTGGAGTGTGAGCAGGGTAACATTTTTTGAAGGGATTCAGGGAAACCAGTTAATTGATTTAGTTGGACATGAGTCCTGGAAATGGGAAGTACAATGCCTGCCCTTTAAAGAAGGGGTCTGGGATAGTGACAGCTGGGAGGGACTATTTCTCAGCTGTCGTATCTGAGCGCCTCTGCAAAGACAGTGATTATGTATGAGTGTGGTGAAAGTGTTGAATGATGATGAAAGTATTTTCTTTTTTGGGATTTTCTTTCTTTTTGGGTCACCCTGCCTCGGTGGAAGATGGCCGACTTATTGAAAAAAATAATATATATATAGTATATATATATATATATATATATATATATATATATATATATATATATATATATATATATATATAGACAGCAACCACCCAGGAGGTACTACCGTCCTGCCAGGTGACTGTGAAACAGAAACCTGAAACTGTTTTACATGATGGTAGGATTGCTGGTGTCTTTTTTCTGTCTCATAAACACGCTGGATAACAGGTATATCTAGCTACTTCTACTTACACTTTAGGTCACACTACACTGGCATACACATGCATATATATACATACATACATCTAGGTTTTTCTTCTTTTCTTAATAGCTCTTGTTCTTTTTATTTTCTCTATTGTCCATGGGGAAGTGGAAAAAAATCTTTCCTCCGTAAGCCATGCGTGTCGTATGAGGCGACTAAGATGCCGGGAGCAATGGGCTAGTAACCCCTTCTCCTGTACAAATCTACTAAAAACGAGAAGAAGAAAAACATTATAAAATTGGGTTGTCTGAATGTGCGTGGATGTAGTGCGGATGATAAGAAAGAGATGATTGCCGATGTTATGAATGAAAAGAAGTTGGATGTCCTGGCCCTAAGCGAAACAAAGCTGAAGGGGTAGGCGAGTTTCAGTGGGGAGAAATAAATGGGATTAAGTCAGGAGTATCTGAGAGAGTTAGAGCTAAGGAAGGGGTAGCAATAATGTTGAAGGATCAGTTATGGAAGGAAAAGAGGGAATATAAATGTGTAAATTCAAGGATTATGTGGATTAAAATAAGGGTCGGATGCGAAAAGTGGGTCATAATAAGCGTGTATGCACCTGGAGAAGAGAGGAGTGTAGGGGGAGAGAGAGATTTTGGGAGATGTTAAGCGAATGTATAGGAACTTTTGAACCAAATGAGAAGTAATTGTGGTAGGGGACCTAAATGCTAAAGTGGGAGAAACATGCAGAGAGGGTGTAGTAGGTAAGTTTGGGGTGCCAGGTGTGAATGATAATGGGAGCCCTTTGATTGAACTTTGTATAGAAAGGGGTTTAGTTATAGGTAATACATATTTTAAGAAAAGAGGATAAATAAGTATACAAGATATGATGTAGGGCGTAATGACAGTAGTTTGTTGGACTATGTATTGGTAGATAAAAGACTGTTGAGTAGACTTCAGGATGTACATGTTTATAGAGGGGCTACAGATATATCAGATCACTTTTTAGTTATAGCTACAGTGGGGTAAAAGGTAGATGGGATACAAGGAAAATAGAATCAGTAAGTAAAAGAGAGGTGAAGGTTTATAAACTAAAAGAGGAGGCAGTTAGGGTAAGATATAAACAACTATTGGAGGATAGATGGGCTAGTGAGAGTGTAGGCAATGGGGTTGAAAATGTATGGGGTAGATTTAAAAATGTAGTGTTAGAGTGTTCAGCAGAAGTTTGTGGTTACAGGCGAGTGGGTGCGGGAGGAAGAGGAGCGATTGGTGGAATGATGATGTAAAGAGAGTAGTAAGGGAGAAAAAGTTAGCATATGAGAGGTTTTACAAAGTAGAAGTGATGCAAGGAGGGAAGAGTATATGGAGAGAAAAGAGAGGTTAAAGAGTGGTGAAGCAATGTAAAAGAGAGCAGATGAGAGAGTGGGTGAGATGTTATCAGCAAATTTTGTTGAAAATAAGAAAAGTTTTGGAATGAGATTAATAAGTTGAGGAAGCCTAGAGAACAAATGGATTTGACAGTTAAAAATAGGAGAGGAGAGTTATTAAATGGAGAGTTAGAGGTATCGGGAAGATGGAGAGAATATTTTGAGGATTTGTTAAATGTTGATGAAGACAGGAAGCTGTGATTTCGTGTGTAGGGCAAGGAGGAATAACATCTTGTAGGAGGTGGAAGAGCCAGTTGTGGGTGTAGGGAAGTTCGTGAGGCAGTGGGTAGAATGAAAGGGGGTAAGGCAGCTGGGATTGATGGGATAAAGATAGAAATGTTAAAAGCAGGTGGGGATATAATTTTGGAGTGGTTGGTGCTATTATTTAATAAATGTATGGAAGAGGGTAAGGTACCTAGGGATTGGCAGAGAGCGTGTATTGTTCCTTTGTATAAAGGCAAAGGGGACAAAGAGAGTGCAAAAATTATAGGGGAATAAGTCTGTTGAGTGTACCTGGTAAAGTGTATGGTAGAGTTATTATTGAAAGAATTAAGAGTAAAACAGAAAGCAGGATAGCAGATGAACAAGGGCTTTAGGAAAGGTAGGGGTGTGTAGACCAAGTGTTTACAGTGAAACATATAGGTGAACAGTATTTGGATAAGGGTAAAGATGTTTTGTGGCATTTATGGATTTGGAAAAGGCGTATGATAGGGTAGATAGGGGCAATGTGGCAGATGTTGCAGGTGTATGGAATAGGAGGAAGGTTACTGAAAGCAGTGAAGAGTTTTTATGAGGATAGTGAGGCTCAGGTTAGAGTGTGTAGGAGGGAAGGGACTATTTCCCAGTAAAAGTGGGCCTTAGACAAGGATGTGTGATGTCACCGTGGTTGTTCAATATATTTATAGATGGGGTTGTAAGAGAAGTGAATGCGAGGGTCTTGGCAAGAGGTGTTGGGCTAAAAGATAAAGAAGCAAATACAAAGTGGGAGTTGTCACAGTTGCTTTTGCTGATGACACTGTGCTTGGGAGATTCTGAAGAGAAGCTGCAGAGGTTGGTGGATGAATTTGGTAGGGTGTGTAAAAAGAAAATTGAAAGTGAATATAGGAAAGAGTAAGGTGATGAGGATAACAAAAAGAATAGGTGACGAAAGATTGGATATCAGATTGGAGGGAGAGAGTATGGAGGAGGTGAATGTATTCAGATATTTGGGAGTGGACATGTCGGCGGATGGGTCTATGAAGGATGAGGTGAATCATAGAATTGATGAGGGAAAAGGGTGAGTGGAGCACTTCGGAGTCTGTGGAGACAAAGAACCTTGTCCATGGAAGTAAAGGGAATGTATGGGGTATAGTTATACCAACGCTCTTATATGGGTGTGAAGCATGGGTGATGAATGTTGCAACGAGGAGAAGGCTGGAGGCAGTGGAGATGTCATGTCTGAGGTCAATGTGTGGTGTGAATATAATGCAGAGAATTCGGAGTTTGGAAATTAGGAGGAGGTGCGGGATTACCAAAACGATTGTCCAGAGAGCTGAGGAGGGTTGTTGAGGTGGTTTGGACATGTAGAGCGAATGGAACGAGACAGAGTGACTTCGAGAGTGTATAAACTGTAGTGGAGGAAGGGGGGGTAGGGGTCGGCCTAGGAAAGGTTGGAGGGGGGGGGTAAAGGAAGTTTTGTGTGCGAGGGCTTGGACTTCCAGCAAGCATGGGGAGCGTATTTGATAGGAGTGAATGGAGGCATATGGTTTTAATACTTGACGTGCTGTTGGAGTGTGAGCAAAGTAACATTTATGAAGGGATTCAGGGAAACCGGCAGGCCGGACTTGAGTTCTGGAGATGGGAAGTACAGTGCCGGCACTCTGAAGGAGGGGTGTTAATGTTGCAGTTTTATAACTGTAGTGTAAAGCACCCTTCTGGCAAGACAGTGATGGAGTGAATGATGATGAAAGTTTTTCTTTTCGGGCCACCCTGCCTTGGTGGGAATCGGCCCGATGTGTTAATAAAAAAAAAAAAAAAAAAATATATATATATATATATATATATATATATATATATATATATATATATATTTTTTTGCAGAATAGATAAAACTTGCGGTTTTGGCTTAAATAGCAACGCTCTTCTTGACGAATAAGGAAAGTGAAAATTTGTGTATGCAATAATTTCGCAAAATCATTCTGATCTTAACGAAAAAAATATATTTCATTGTTTATTAAATTATTGTAAACATCGGCCGATTTCCACCAAGGCAGGGTGGCCCGAAAAAGAAAAACTTTCGTCATCATTCACTCCATCACTGTCTTGCCAGAGGGGTGCTTTACACTACAGTTATAAAACTGCAACATTAACACCCCTCCTTCAGAGTGCAGACACTGTACTCAAGTCCGGCCTGCCGGTTTCCCTGAATCCCTTCATAAATGTTACTTTGCTCACACTCCAACAGCACGTCAAGTATTAAAAACCATTTGTCTCCATTCACTCCTATCAAATACGCACACGCATGCTTGCTGGAAATCCAAGCCCCTCGCACCCAAAACATCTTTTACCTCCTCCCTCCAACCTTTCGTAGGCCGACCCCTACCCCGCCTTCCCTCCACTACAGATTTATACACTCTCGAAGTCATTCTGTCTCGTTCCATTCTCTCTACATGTCCGAACCACCTCAACAACCCCTCCTCAGCCCTCTGGATAGTAGTTTTGGTAATCCCGCACCTCCTCCTAATTTCCAAACTAAATTAGATTGCGAATCTTATAATAAGGTTAGGAAAGTTTTCTAAGGTTCCTTTGTAAAAAATTATTAATTTTTGAATTAACATAAATGAAAAAAATATATCTTTAAACGTATAAGAGAAATTTTTAGAAAAGGACAATTTTAAGCGAGTTCTTGCTAATTGACCAATTTTACCTATTCGGCACGACATTATATTACTTTATATATTGAACAATATCTCGCACATAATCCGAATACAAATTGACTCACTCATTTCCCTAATTCATTAAATTATGTCTACATATTCCATGAAGTATAAATCCCCCGTGGACACAGCATAAATACCCAAATTTACTGCATATGCAATATTTTACATATCAATAACTTGGTAACAATTTCACGAATGTTAGCCGCAGAGTGATTCGAACCCATAATTTTGAGGGTTGTAGTTAAGACATAAATTGTGTTATTGTAATTTCGAATTCATAAGATTCCTATAGTAATCTTGCACCACGAGTATTACACCCATAAATGGTGCATAAATGGTGGGGATATTTCCATTTTTTTCTAGATTTTCTGATATGAATGAATAATTTATATGGACTGAAGAATTTTAAAACTAATTAGTTTACCTAGTTCTAGTTTTAAGTACCGTGAGAGTGAACTGGTCACAACAGGAGCAGGTTGTGAATGATAGTGTAAATTTGATATTAAAACTGAATGTTTAATGTGGTGCATAACCAAATGGTTCTAGTGGTTTGTAAATAAAAAAAATGCTAGCCACACGCACATACTCTGCCCCATTCTCGGCCACCTATAAGGTTACTGCATCAGGATAAAAACCTGATAAGGTCTATGCAACCTCAACATATAAACATTTAGTGGATCATTAAGGTACACACTTGACACGTCTCAGAACGTTAAAATTTTCTAAAAAGTCACCAGGATGAAAACATCAATGTTATAGGCTTTGACCATGTCTCTTTTTTCCCTCCGCCTCCACCTGGGGTGAATGAGTGTACAGCATCATATACGGGAGATGAGTGCAGCATCATATACTGGGAGAGGAGTGACAGCATCATATACTGGGAGATGAGTGTACCCCGCATCATGTACTGGGAGAGGAGTGTACAGCATCATGTACTGGGAAGTTCAGCATCATATACTGGGAGATGAGTGTACAGCATCATGTACTGGGAGAGGAATGTGCGAGCCAACATACTAAAAAATGAAGCAGTGTGTGTAAACACATTAAACATACACACATTGCCCCATATAACGTAAGATGCATCAAGTTAGTGAATGTTAAAAAAAATGAAACAGTCATTAAATGGTTAATATTAATGATACGACACGACGGAAAAGGCGACAGATAATGGGAATAAAATAACAAGTTAGTCGTCCTAACGTGCATAAAACACTGCATAGGATGCTGAACAAAGTAATAGAAACATGGTTTCCATCGATAACTGGATAAAACAGCAGCATATGATAAAATAATTAGGGGAGCTTGTTAGATGGAATTATCCAGAGACTGTGACCCAAAAAAAGATCTAGTAGGGCTTTAGTGTGGCTTTATTGTTATGTTATTATTTTCAAGAAGATCTTAAGTTTTAGGGGGGCATACAGTGTTTGGGGAATGGGTGATAGCAGATTTGATCCAAGGGGAGAATAACTGTAATCACTTGGATCAAGAGCTCCTCACCAGCATAAAGGCATCCCCCCTTGAAGGAGTGTGAGGCTTAAAACTTGCAGCTCGCAGATGCACAAAATAAAGGTTAACTTGGTGTCTCGGCCCGTCATGTGAAGATAATCAGTAATGCCGCCCACATTCCGGGTGACTAAAAGGTAGACAGGGGTGTCGTGATCATGGGAAAAACACCGGAGGGGGATGGCGGATTTGCTGGATTGCTCCCAGCGGCCCTTCGGGGAGGCGGGGGAGGGGGGCCGGGTTTAGGCGAGCCAGCAGAACTGCCCGCCTCCACCCCCCCCCCCTCTCTGCCCTCGTGACCCCGCCAGGTTGCCAATGTGGGATCTGCAAGCCATGAAACTTTTTTGAAACACTATATGGTTTCTTATGGAATTTACCATGGTGACTTTAGCT